>PQWD01005322.1:36553-50518 GCA_019425675.1 Leucinodes orbonalis | reverse complement strand
GTTCGGCGGCCGCGGCGCCGTGCATTTATTTACTGAACAGTGAACAGTAGGCACAACATCGTGGTTCTAAAAGAAACGAACATGGACTGCAAAAGCGAAAGGATGAACCTTATGTCGTTGTAATAAAGCACACACGGAGCTGGAACTGTATCGACGAACCAGCCGGCAAGGCACCGTGTACTAACTGTACTGAACTACAAGCAGAACCGGGCGCAATCAAGAACTGCGGCTTGGATTTCATTCGCGTTCACAACTCCGCCGGACCCATATGGGTCCGGGACACGAAACCTGTGTACATCACTAGAGCTGGACACACATCCTGATGTAACTCCGAATATACACCGGACCTACACATCTCTACTAGAAGTTGGCGGAACTAGTTTGCATAGCTGTAATGTTGAGCTACAATTTGAATGTTTGATGGGGAAATCCAAGTGGCAAACAATTTGGGCGCGCGCGGGGAAGCACCGTTTGCCGTGTGGAGATTACATGCCTAATTAACGCTTTTGCACGGATCGTTGGCCAATTACATAGTAGGGTTTTTAAATAAGATAAATATCTCTTATTACCAATTATAAACAATAATCATAAATGTAAACTTAGGTTTTTCTGTACTACAAAATGTACGCCTTATTGTATACGCGCTAACTTTGTAAACTTAAGTTTTAGTATAGGCATGAATTGAGGTTTATTCGATGTTACTAACGCAGACAAGTAAAAATCCCTATTGTTATAGGTCGTCAATATGTCGTTATGGCATGGACAAAATGCACGTGTAGGTGCGGAGTCGAAGGGCCGCAGTTTGGGCGCGGGACGCGGTCGCGGTGCGGAATGCGTTGCCGATCGCTCGCCCTAATTACTTTCCATTAATACCTACAGCAAATAGTAATCGTAGTAGAAAGTTCGCTAATCTATACTGTCGTACATTTCACTGTCCGCGGGTAAACTCTGAACAACACAAGTTAACAAAGGCCTTAGGAGAGTTCCGGCTAACGAAATGATGATGACATCATGCCTGTTTACATCTATTTCAATAATAATTTCTGCTTATATTCGCAGATAACCTATAGTTTTTTATTTGCTTGTTTTGTATTCAGTTGAAAGATGTTTTGTTGATTACAAATTTGCGCGCTCACATATTTGTTTAGGTGGTGAAGTCGTATCAATCTTCAATTATGGAAAACAACAAGAGTTAAAATGCCTTTGCTAAAATAATTGTTTTCGAGATATGTGCGTAGATAAACGATATAGGAATATTCCAATATTGTGACGATATCGGACCCGAAAAGGAAAGTCGCATCCGCGGATTTAATTTGAATAGATATCGGTGCCACATATTTAAGTGTTATTTTCCTCGTATTTGACATATTCGAGTTCAGCCGCAGCGAGGGCGACCTCCACGGGCGCGCTGGGCGACGTCATCATCGTTGCACGATAATGGCGTCCTTCCTTCGCTAGTGACCGACGACCTTGGCAATGTTCGCTCGTATGTTTGGCCGACGCGTACCCAACCGGAATAATAGTTTTTAACGTTAATGCATGTTGAATACAATCGCAACTAAAGGTTTCATCTAATCACTGCTTGCGTATCTATCTATACGTAATACATAAAAATATAGTTTTGCAAATATGAGCTTAAGGCGACTCCTCGCCTGCCCTACTAGCCGTGCTTTACACGGTCCATACATACTACAAAGACATGATGCTGAAACTGGCAGAAAATTCTAGCAGATAAAATGCGATGGCCAGGAACGAAAAAAAAACTTCGTCCCTGTTTTCAATAGAATATGTTAAAATTATTTGAAATATTTGCACGTTGCAGTCAAAGGTGATTAATGAAAACAGCCTTTTTTGGTACTAAGGCTTTTGTGGTCCCAGACCATCGCATTTTTTCTGTTATAATTTTCTGCCAGTTTCAGCCTCATTACAAAGATCATTAATATGTAGTATACTCGTTTTTATTTTTTTAACAGATATAAAGATATTTTCTACAATTTGCAATAAAGATATGGATTTAATATCCACCTGTATAAGGCATTACCTAAGGCTTAAGTTAGTTAGTTTAAGATCTAATAGTAAATACTGTGATCAGGTAAATGTCATATTCTAACACTATATAATATCACAAAGAAGCACTTGCCTAGGTAGGTTGCTAGGTAGGGGGTTTTTAAAGCAGATCCATCTGTGTTCGCTACTTATTCAGTGAAGCTGCGAACAAGTCTTCTATAGAAACAGCTTCCTCTAGTACTGTCTTAAGCTTCCGCGATTGGTACACATTAAATCAACATTATTTTACGGATTAAATCGCGTACATACTGTTTTTTATAATTATTATATTATTAGTTTTGTCTTTATTTCGGGATGGACCTCTCAGTTTTGTCTTCTTCTTCGTTCTTCTTCATCTTCCTCAGGCAATCGGATTTTTACTATTTATGGGATGAACTTTTCGCTGTTGATCGCAACTGACATAGTTTTCCCAGACAAGAAAGTGAGCACAGCCGTCTCTCAGGCTTCAGGCAGTGTGTGTTGTGTTGGTAGGCTACCACTTCTGCCGTCTACAAGTTAAAAAGCTGATAACTGACCAGCACAATTGTCCGATATAAAACTGAAAAGCCATTTAACGGAAAACAATTTCGGATAAGGCATCTCTCATATTGCTATTTATCACCATAATGGTATCATAAGGGATTTTGCATGTAAAACAACACGAATAGTGTATATAATCGTCCACAAATTATATTACATATTTATTTTTGACGACTAATTTGGTGTAGTGGTCGAGACGTCGACTGCAACACCAAGGGTTCCGGGTTCGATCCCCGGGCAGTACAAACATTTGTGTGCATGAACATGTTTGTTTGTAATGGTCTGGGTGTTGTCTATGTATAATATGTATGTATTTATAAAAAAAATGTATATAAGTATGTTTATCCGTTGTTGAGTACCCATAACATAGACTTCACGCTTAACTTGGGTCTAGATGGCTCTGTGTGAATGTCAGTGGATATTTATTTTTTTTAAAGTACACACAATAACAAAAATTTCGCTTTCTGCCATCCTGTGCAACAATTACATGATATGATATTGTCCGAACTAAATATTACGGTCATTTAAAGATGTGTAAGCAGTGTGCGTGGTGTGTAGTTGTGTACTGACTGGTGGTGAAGTTGCGCGAGGCGTATGCGGCGCTCTCCTTGTCGTGCAGCAGCGTGAACGCGTGCAGCTGGTAGGTGGCGCCGGGCGAGAGGTCCCGCAGCACCAGCGTGCCGTTGGCGCCGCCCTCCACCGACACGTTGCGCGCGCCGCCCTCCGCGCGCTCCGACACCGGCACCACCTGACACACACACACAACACTAGACTACACCGAGCCGACGTACCACAAGCCGTTGGAGGACATCGAGGCATCGAGGCCACTTACACCCAAGGGGCTGTGTGTTTGTTACGCCTCAGTAGGGGAGAGGCCGACGCAGGACTTGCGAAAGGACGTTGGTGGAGGCTGGATGAAAAAAGCGGAGGACCTGAATATCTGAAGCAGGATTGGGAAGACATATCTCCAGAAGTGGACTGTAGAACAAGCCTCTGGAGGACATGGAGGCATGCAGTTACATCCAAGGGGTTGTGTGTTTGTTACTTTACGCCCCAGTTGGGGGAGACCGACTTGCAAAAGGACGCTGGTGGAGGTTGGATGAGAAAAGCGGGGGACCTGAATATCTGACGCAGGATTGGGAAGGCATATATCCAGAAGTGGACTGCGAGCATGATGATGATGATGCTGATGTTTTCGCAGCACCGAAAATATTGCGGTTTTGCCAGTACCCAGGCACAGAACGAAAAACTCTGGGGGGCACAGGAAGTGCCAGACTAAGCAAGACATCCTAAGGTAGTTATAGAAGCTCTAACAGAGCATATAAAAAGCTATTTACGGCACTGGTCAAATGACACCGCCCATGTACCCTGCGACACCAGAGGACATAAAGAAACGGGTTGCTGACTCTTTTACTGACAATACGCTCTTTTTAAAGGAAACCAGGTTGTAGGGCTCAGGAAATATCATATAATAGGCGTCATACTGGGCTGCAATGACAGAACCACTCTTAAGATACGTCCATTTAAGTAAAATGGTATGGGAATCGAACCGACCTGGCGTATATGACAAGATCACACTGTGATTGACATCGAGGCCGAAAACTGACAAGCAGAACAGGTGGATTGTCGCGGTATTGTGGCTACCATAATGAATTGTATACCTATTGTCTAATCTGACGCACGTAATTTAAAGTTAAATCTTCAATATGTGGCATTGCATGATTCATATTTATAACAATGAGCTACGATACTAGTTTACTACAATGTGAACTTTTATTGGTAAATATCAATGATCAATAGTTTATCGTGACTGGGTCTAGAACATACCAGCAAAACGTGAGGACCATTAGTAACTAGCAGTGTGTGCCACAGGCAGGCAGGATTGTATTTAAATATTTTTTATAAAGAAAAAATTGTTTGCTCTAATTTTTAGTAAAATTCGATGAAATGGTTATTCGTACATGTAACTAGGAGTATCTCTATTTTGTACCAACCTAAATGTAAAAACATAAAATATTACGGGTCAAATAAATGAGGTGCGAGGAACAAATACATCGATTCGTGTTTTGGGACTAGTGAGGTCATGTTCCCAATACATACTCGTTATTAGGTCGCGACTCTAATTATGAATTACATTCTGCGCGTACACAGATAGCTAGTTCACTGTCGGGCACTAATCCAAATCCTATTTTTTGTATGACTAAACTCTGCATATTGTAGACGGGAATAGCAATGATGATGGTTAACTAAACATCATCATCGGCGTATAACGTCTCACTGCAGGACAAGCCGGACAACAACTTCCAACATAGCATAGTCATGGGGAGTGGTGGGAGCTAACGACTGTCATCCTTAGATAGTAAGCCGGGACTGACGGCTTAACGCACTCTCGAACCACGGAATCTTCTTTCTTTCAGACAATCAGGTGATGAGGTGACTCAGCCTGCTTTTTCGTTACCCAACTGGGAAAAATCGGAATGACTTACACTATGCGGTTTCCCCGCGGGATTCAAAGCCACATCCCCCGGCGTTCTGAGACGCACTAGACCACGCACTTACGAGTAAAGTATGAGAACAGTGGATGGGTACCTTAAATCGGAATCCGGTGTAGTCCCCGTGGGCGGGCGGCGACCACGCGATGGTGGCCTGCTTGTTGCGGCCCAGCGTCACCGTCAGGTTGGTGGGCGGCTCCGGCGCTGCAACACGCACACCATCACCACCAGGGCTCACATAGCCCAGCCCAACCCTCACTCGCAACACAACTCGTGGCCAATGTAGTAGGATGATTGACCGACAGGATTACACACACAATAGAAAATCTACTTTTTGTGACACTTTAAGGTGTTTCTGGCGGTCAAAGGGTTAGCTAATAGTAATTTACCGTAACATAGGTAAGTATGTCAACTATGTCCCAATTATACATTTGACCACAACCTATCAACTGATCAAATGTATAATTATACATTTGACCACAACCTATCAACTGATCAAATGTATAATTATACATTTGACCACAACCTATCAACTGATCAAATGTATAATTATACATTTGACCACAACCTATCAACTGATCGAATGTATAATTATAATCAAGGGTATAATGTTAATCAATAAGTTCTTCATTGAGCGCTTTTNGGTCTGGGTTTCTATGATAATATGTATGTATTACAAAAAAAAATGTATACATGTATGTTATCTGTTGTTTAGTACCCATATAATACAGGCTTTACGCTTAACTTGGGGCTAGATGGCGCTGTGTGATTGTCAGTAGATATTTATTTATTTATTTTAAAGAAGCTAAAATATAAAGAGTAAATACAACACAGTCAGAAGATTTTCAGTGAAATTGATTTGTTTATGTAGTACAATAGAACACCCAACATTATATTGTGTATGCATACACAGTATATGTATAGGCCATGCAGTGAAGCATATATAGTCACTAGTTTTGAGTCAGGCCTTACTAGTCCCTTATAGTTGTGCAACTTAAATATAAGTACTTATAATACATTATGAATTAATAATTGTTTTATGAATGAGGCAGTGTGTCTACTAGTGTGTATTTAAATTAATAATACAACACTTAAGATCATACACCGATCAATGGCTATTATTAACTATACATACAATTTGTTTTAAGGGAATTAATCAGTATGGGTACCTCCAGTATGTTTGGTTATTTACTATTGAATGAAAGGTATAACATTATATATAACATTGATAAGGTGTAAGTTGCCTATGTGGCCAACACTGTGTGTTTATGCCTATAATTTCCTTGTTCTTTAAAAGAAACAGGTATGATCACCCCCGCCTATATAGTCCCAATGCAGGGACAAGATTTCCCAAACAGTTCAACAATGGGGAGTTTAGACTGTATCCCACCACACTGACCCAGTGTGGACTGATGTTAATGATATCCTAAGATAGTATCCAGGACAGCACTTTTTTTTCAAAGCATCAAAACTCATATTTTTAGTTTAGTATTTTAATTGTTTTTTATTATATTTTTGTATATTTTTTGACATTCATAAGTGCCCATTTGTAAGCCTAATTTGAAATAAAATGTTTTGACTTTGACTTTGAACTGCTTAGCATGCCTTCTAAAGCATGGAGGGATTCCAGATAATATTTCTCAGTCACCCATCTGATTATGTATCATTGTGATAGTTTCTTGATCTGTATAACCATTGGCCTAGAATCAAGGGACCTAGCTGCTACACCATCAAGCCACAAAACAGCATTACAGTAAATACAATTTAAACATAGAATATGGTTTTAAGATTCCTGGGAGTACTGTAACACCACAAGCATGTGTATACAGCACAATTATGTAAACCAGTATTATACATAATAATATGAAAGGAAATTGAGTAAAGCTAAGTTATAAAAGTAGATATAACTGCTAACAGTTTAACAATATACATTATTAATTATAATACAATTTAATTTATAATCCTAATCATAGAGCTATTCCATTTGGTGACAGTCGAATTGCAGATGTCAGGAGCCTCTGTGTCATTTTGTGAGAGGGAGTTAGTTTTAGTTCAATAACCTTAGCTCTTCATCCAAGACTTAACCACAAACATTAAATATGTACTTAAATTGCTTAATTATAAACTTATAAGCAGTTACTAATTCAAAACAAAAGACATTAAAAGAGTCTTTGAGATGACACAGTTTAGTCCCAAATTTTTTATTATAGCCTATTTATTCAATAGCCCTATGCGAGCATGAGATATGCTAAAATGCTGCAATAATCAACTGAATTTTAAATCCTGAATCCTAAGGTACTCTAAATGCAAAGAGAAGTGCAAGGATAAATGCTATTGTATTTGTTGACAACCAATCACACTCAGACATTTTGACTCAAATACTTGGACTATTGCTAAACAGCAAGCTGTTTTCTTACAAATAAAATTTAATAATTATTTTACTGCTATTATTATATACTTATTTTTTTTAAGCCAATAATAATATTAAAGATTAAACTGACTTTACCTGTTTGCATGGCTTATTATTGTAACTTTTTTTTTTGGTTTTAAAAAAATGTGAAAATCTAAGTATGATTTATGAATGCTTTGGTGAGATTTTTCCAGATTTCTTAGTCAAGGTTATACCTGTATTAAAAAAGATACAATCATACTAGTCATTTTAATGAATGTAACATTCATACAAATAAACATTTGATATTTACATATATTAAAAAGTATTCAAAATGACCATTAAAAATAAATTACTTTCGTATTTGTTTTGTACTAGTAGTCATATGTACGTCATCTTGTTATTAAAGCTGTGAACGTCATATTGTTATGTGCGATTCAAGTAACACAAGTAGGATCTTACTATAAAGACGACGAGCCCCAGTGCCAGGGCCGCTGCGCGCGCGCAACCAGCCTTTGCTTGCACAATCGTCCCCTTCCACATCATTGAAGGCGACTCTCTGATTTCACACGACACTTTCTCTTTAAATTTTATTAGTTTTCTATATCCGTTTTCCATTGTTATATCAGTTTGGTAAAGTTGATGTCAAATCATTATATCATAAACACTTTTTCATCACTTATACAAAATTACACTAAACATAGTCGACTGACTCTTTCGCGATTTTATGATACTATTTGCCACTTGCCACAATTTGACAATATAAATCTTGTAGACTTGCTTCTCTTCGTGTGACTGATTTCTAATATTGATATTTTAGCGAGTACGTTGCCTGTGGCGAGTTAACTCCACACTTTTTGTAAAGTACTATAGCTGAAAACTAAAAAAGTTTATTGCAATGGAGTACGCGATAATGTTCAACTCAATCACTGTCAATGTCAGAATTGTCAAGATAAACACAGATAATTCAATACTTTTATTACTTTTTAAATGCAATGGCCTATTATTACTATCAAAATTTATTGAACATTAATGGAAGTGATTAATTGCTTAACTTGAAAAAAGTAAAAAAAACTTAAAATAATAAACTTATAACTCACATAATGTATCACTTACAATTTGGAGTTTTGGACTAGTTCAAGATATTTAATTGTCAAGCTGACAGTAAAGTAATCCCGACAGATTAAATTAGAAGCGTCAAACATCGCGTCCCGCGTCGGCTTTTTGCCATAAAATCTTACAATTTTCTCTGTTTGCGGTAAATATTTTGTTCATTCTACGGTCTCTGAGTTATCAAACATAAAGAAATTAAAAGTACGTTATGATTTTTGTCAACTTTCTTAGTGTATAGTGGAAATAGTATTATATTATCAATCTAAAAAACATTCTAAAGTAAGCCTTAACATGATCGGTAACGATGCGTCGAAATGGAATCCCGAAGACACTATACGAGTTTTAATAGCGTCAGATATTCACTTAGGCCACCTAGAAAATGACCCTGTGAGGGGTGAAGATAGTTTCATAGCTTTCGAAGAAGTATTGTCGCACGCGGTGCAGTATGATGTGGACTTGGTGCTGCTGGGAGGCGACCTGTTCGATCACGCCAAACCGACGCCTAGTTGTATGTTCAAATGTACTCAAATCATAAGAAAGTACTGCTTTGGAGACAAACCTATAAATCTTGAGTTGCTTTCGGATCAACTAGAGAACTTCTCACGTGCCGTCAACTATGAAGATCCTAATTTAAATGTTTCGTATCCCATTCTGTCGATACACGGAAACCATGACGACCCTGTGGGACAAGGAAGCATCAGTTCATTGGATATCCTGTCTATTACAGGTCTCGTTAATTATTTTGGTAAATGGACAGATTACACGCATGTGCGGATTTCACCTGTTCTTATGCAAAAAGGTGTAACAAAACTGGCACTCTATGGACTTAGCCATCTTAAGGATCAGCGTTTATCACGTCTGTTTGCTGAAAAGAAAGTTGAAATGGAACGACCTGATGAAACCGATGACTGGTTTAATATATTAACCTTGCATCAAAACAGGGCTGACAGGGGGCCAAGTAATTACATAAGAGAAGACGTACTGCCTCCATTTCTGGATCTAGTGGTTTGGGGTCACGAACATGATAGTTTGGTCTGTGAAATGAAGGGTGGGAAGCATGAAGGATTTTCAGTAATTCAACCCGGGAGCACCGTAGCTACATCTCTAGCAGCGGGGGAGGCACTGCCCAAGCATTGTGCTCTCCTTCAGATACACAAAACTGACTACATTTTAACTCCCCATTGCCCTTAAAACTGTCAGACCCTTTATTTTCAAAACTATAGTTCTCTCTGAAGAAACCTTAGGTGTCGATGACGTCAATGAAAATGAAAAAGTACAAGAATTTCTTAAAAGCAAAGTATATGAGGCCGTGGAGGAGGCCGGACGTAAACGCAGCGGAGACCCAAAACAGCCAGCGCTGCCCCTGATCAGGTTGAGCGTGTTCTATGAAAGGGATGGGCAAGATTTCAACAGGGTACGGTTCGGGCAGAATTTCAACGGTATCGTCGCAAACCGAACGATGTGCTAATAATGAAGCGAGAAAAGAAAATCCGCGAGCGCAAGGAGTCGTTGGCGGAGGAGGCGGACATGGCGGAGGTGGCGGCGGAGGCGGCGGACGTGGAGTCGCTGCTGCGCGCGTACTTCGCGGCGCAACCGGCCGAGCGCCGCCTCCGCATCCTGTCCGTGCGCGCGCTCACCGACGCCGTGCGCGCCTTCACTCTCAAGAACGACGACGAGGTGTTCCGCCGCGTGTTCGACGCGCACCGCCGCCGCTGCGTCGCCGCGCTCATGGACTCCACGGCCGAGACCGCCGCCGAGGCGGACGACCGCCTGCGCGCCTGCAAGGAGGAGCTGGACGCCGCCGACGGGGACAAGCTGGCCGAGATGCTGGCGGCCGCCAAGCGGCTGCTGCCGCCCACGCCCAGCCGCCAGCCCATGGTGGTGCTGAAGCGCGGCGTGGTGGTGGTGTCGAGCGACGAGGACGCGGAGGCGGAGGGGTCCGGGGGCGGGGGCGGGGGCGGGCGGGCGCGCGGCGGGGGCGGGCGGCGCGGGGGCGGGGCGGCGCGCCGAGCCGAGCCCGCGCCCGAGCCGCACGCCGCGCCGCTCCGCCGCACAGAAGTCCGCCTCCTGGCTGCAGAGCCTCTCCAACTCGCGTCGCAGCCGCAACTCCTCCGACATCGAATCCGACTGATTCCTGGCACGCGCGTCACCAGCGACGCGTGCGCTCTACGACTTACAACTCATATATAACTCAACATTTTTGTTTTGCTAAGATTGGTGCAGTCGAACTCATAGCTCCTCATTTACATTATGAGGCTAAAACTGGCAGAAAATCCCAGCAGAAAAACGGGATGGCCGGGGAGGGAAAGAGACTTGGCTCAAAAGTCTATCTTATATAGGTATATAAAAATTTCGTGTCACGTGTTTGTCTGCGATGGACTCCTAAACTTCTAAACCGATTTTAAATTTGATTTGCATTCCGTGTGCATTTTGATCCAACTTGAAAGATAGGATAGCTTACATCTCAATTTATAGTCACAATATTATTTTATTGCAAATTATTTGTCTATTAACGAAAATTATTTGTCATTATTACAATTATCTGTTGACTGGGTTAAGTAAGTATTCAATAGATGGCGCTATGTTAAAAATACAAACGTCATATATGAGCGACTATTTAATAATAGCATAACCACCAAGGTTGACTGGGTTAAGTAAGTATTCAATAGATGGCGCTATGTTTTAAAATTATTCTGTTTTCGTTACCAGGAAAGTGGAACAGAATAATTTTGTTATCCCGAATTTAACGCGGGCGAAGCCGCGGGCAAAAGCTAGTTAACAATAATATATGTTCAAAAACATTTTAACTGCATATTGCAGTCAAACCTTAAACAGAAATATCCTTTTTTTTAAAAACAAGTCTCTTTTCGTCCTTGACCAAAGTATTTTTTGCCAGTTTTAGCCTCAGTTACATTTTTTATTTCTTTTGTGTTTTCATATGTATGTATCATATAAAAACTACTTTGAATTATAAATGTTAATAAATATTCTATGCAACAAGTGCCCATGTTTATTATTTTGGAATGCCCATTCCTGGTATTTTGTTGTTGGAAGGTTTTATATGGATGGAAAAGTCCTATAAAGATCAGATTCATGAACAATTG
The DNA here is from genome assembly GCA_019425675.1 of Leucinodes orbonalis. Classification (NCBI taxonomy): domain Eukaryota; kingdom Metazoa; phylum Arthropoda; class Insecta; order Lepidoptera; family Crambidae; genus Leucinodes; species Leucinodes orbonalis. The sequence continues at coordinate 38,834 of PQWD01005322.1, read as the reverse complement.
TTTGCTTATAGTGAAAGAAAGAAAAAATCTTTATTCCAATAAATCTGTTACAGATCCTTTTGTGAAACCATAGAACTAAAGGCCGACCCCTGAAAAATGCTTGATTTCGCATGCAAAATTATGATCTCACTTCCGGTTGCAATTCCAGGCATTGTTTTAACTCATAACATACATGAAAAATTAACGGGAAAGTAATGTATTCAATGAATAGAATTGAGTTTTCAAAGGTCGACCACAATCAAAGAACTTAAAAAACCTTATTTCTATTGTTTCTTACACTGTTTTTAAAAAAATGTTCACATATCAGATCCATAGGACTTTTATACCGACCGGCTCTCGGACTATAAGTAAAGAAAAATAATAAGGGTAGTCTGTTATTTCCTAAATTAATTAAAACCTTGTTATTGTTTATATTCTACCAATCATTCGTTAATCCCTTGTCCCTTCAAGGAGTATCCACAAAGTTATGTCCACATACTTAAAAAAAATGTCATTCACTGCTAATGAACAAAAAGTTAGTTTATTGTTTTATCTAAAAGAGGCATCGATTACATTGTCCTCTGAGTATCTTGTTAAGTGGGCTTTATAGGTGATTTAGTCTAATACAAAATGACAAATCCAGTAGGTTCCATATAGTATTCATAATGTTTATTGATAGCTGTTAATTTTTGGACGCTACTTAATAAAATGCATACATAATCTTCAACCTGTAGCAGTCCACGGCTGGACGGACATAGGTCTCCCCAATTTTACGGCAGATATCCCAGTGGCACCAGTTGTAACTATAATTTTCATTTACTTGTTGTGCATGCCATAAATAAATCAATTAATAAAGGTTTTAAAAAAAACCTCATTCTTCTAGTATTAGTACCTACAAGACCTTCCATTTCTAGGTGGTAAGGATGAAATAATGAGTATTGCATCCAAGTATGGTGGTGAAATGTCGCAGCAGCAGGGACGAGTCCGATTGATTCCCCGTGTGATATACGCGACACAGGTTGCAGATCTCTACGTCAACATACAGGTGAAGTTGATCGGAAAAATACGAGTAAAGGCTTCGTTAACGATTTGATCTGCACGTTTTTGAATGCGGTTTATTGGAAGAAGCTGGTTCTGAGGTGCTCCTGCTTAGGTGGGAGCAATATATGTTGGGTGCTGAAATTACTCTGGGACTCTTTTTTTAGTTGTTACTAAAGATTTAAAAAATTATCAACTATATAAAAATAAGTCGGGTTTTCCTTCCTGACGCTATAACTTCAGAACGCACGAACCGATTTCCACGGTTGCATTCGATGGAAAGGTCTCGGGATCCGTGGGTTTATAGCAAATAAAATTCAGGAAAAATTTCAACAGAAAAGCGGGAAAATCTTTTTTCACATACAGCGACATCTCTGATAGCATTGTACTACAAACCAATATTTTAAGTAGATGGCATCTTTTGATCACCAAACGCAATGTTACATAAAACGAAGCCATCTGATGGCGAAACGGAGTTCGCTGGTTAAAATAAAAGTTTCATTTTATGTTGGTAACCAAGTTTTATTGAAGTAAATCTACATTTATCACTTTATATACATCTAAAGGCTTTTCAATGATTTAAACATAACGATATATTAAGAATAGTTCACACGGGTATCACTTTATATTTTTATTAATACAATTTCGGTTATTTGTTTGTTATAAACGGTTTGATGGTAAAACCGCCGCCTATGTACATTTGCAAAACACGAGGGCAATAAAATGCGTTGCCGGCCTTTTAACACATTCAGTGCCACCGACTTGCCCGGATAATCCCAAGTTAATTTTTATACCAGAGCCGAAAAATTTTTAAAGTTTCTCTCACCTGGTGGTAAGTGATACGCCTGATCATGACGGATGCAGTGTTGAATGAAATTAAAAAGTTATAGGTAGTCATTATTTATAATCCACGTTCGTCACTCCAGACGACAAATGTTTGGTCTCTTATACCCGGTAATTTTACTAGTACCCCCAACACACAAGAAGTGCAAAACACTCCCTTAGACGATTCAGTACCTAGTCTACTATCAACGTGGCATCCGAGAAGACATCGTAGTGGCAATGAATGTGTTATATTTTTGGACGAGGACGAGGGGGGAACAAAAGATTCATTCGAAATTGATTCCCACTCGTCCCCAGTGGGCACGACAGGGAATAAACCTGTTAACTGGGAATACAGTTTTTAAGGAAACAATGGTCCGTGTAGATGACTAGTGCGCCTGCAGCGTGTGTGTGGGTCCCCCGGCGCCGGGGGGGCGGTCCC
>PQWD01005322.1:0-33925 GCA_019425675.1 Leucinodes orbonalis | reverse complement strand
TCAAATAGCTGTTCAAACCCTACGACAAATGTTACGAGCGGCGTTGACACTTATCATCATCATCAGCTCATTAAACGTCCCCACCGAGGGGCACGAGCACAGATTTCCGAAGAGATGGGGCGAGCCGCGTTTAAAGTGCGTCAAATGTAAGCTCAACGAGCCTACACTGGCTGCCAGTTTACGCTCTGTGAGACGAGTCAAGACGCACGAATATTAGAAGAAAGTACCGTTTTTTTTCCCCAAAATGCCATCCTGTGCAATTGTAACATGCCATCATCGCATGAATCAGTAAATTTACCAAGTAATAGAATAACTTTTCACAGGTAAGAACCGAAAAGAAATTGCGACACTGGGACTGCCTATAAACTTGGCGGCTTGTCCAGTCTAATTGTATATTCGGATGTCTGTGGGCACGAGCCTACCCGTATAGGGTGATTAGACCTTATTCGTCCACGTGGGCCCAGTGCGGATTGGACGACTTCACACACAACCTTCGAATCTCTTCGCAGGCGTGCATGAAGGTTTCCTCACGATGTTTTCTTCACCGTAAGAGCGTCGGATAACGTACATATATTTTTCGAAAATTCGAAAATATATTGGTACGTGACGGGATTTGAACCTCAGCCCTCCCGGTAGGAAGGCGACAGTCCACACCACTGAGCCACCGACGCTCTACTTTGACACTTATGTTGACACTTATGATGGGGTCAAAAAACCCTCCTGCCTTATTTATACTCTACTTGAGAGGGTAAATAAACACTTTTCATTCCGTTCCGCGGTCAAATGTCGAGCCATATTAATTTATACAAATTAATAATAATCATGATCAGGCCTTTACATCGGGTCTTATGTTTGCAATTCTATAATGTCCAATTGCAGGAACTTCCCAATATAGCGAGGCCCTGCAATTGCAGATTGTTGGGAGAATACACAAACTACCATCAAAATAATACAAGATGTATTATTTTGATCATACAATAGTTGGTGGGCAATACTAATCTCACGAGGAGCAGGTAGTATCTTAAGTATTTGTCAAGTATCATAGCAAGGGATTTTTTTACATCAGTCAGGGTGTTTGGTGTAACTGTGTTCCGGGAATGGTGAGGCAGACAGTTAAATTATACATCACCATGAAAAATTAGCTTGTTCAACAGTTGCCAATCACCATCAGGTAGACAGTATCTTTGATTGCTTACTTATTTAATTCAATAAGGTGAAACCGTTTGCTCGATTAAATTCAAATTCATTATTTGCATTAAATACGGTACAAATGAGGTGTTCGTAATTATTTATGTTTCTCATATTTAGCCAAAGTTTGACATAATTTCTACTTTGTAAAATAAAATTAAAATAATAGCTATGTGAAAATGTAATTAAATAAATTGCATTGATGTCATAACAATATAAAGCAATCAATTAACATTTATCAAAAAACTTCTTTAGACTATTTTTGAACAATTGGACAGATAAATTCTTCAAATCATTATTCAAGTGATTAAATATCCTAATTGCCATAAAATCATTCGTTTATGATGTTGTAGTGACTGAAGGAAGCACTGGTTAATTGGGACGGCTACTAGTTCGTCGGTGGCTCGATGGTGTGGACTGTCGCCTTCCTACCAGGAGGGCTGAGGTTCAAATCCCGACACGTACCAATGTGTTTTCGAATTTTCGAAATTATATGTCCGTTATCCGACGCTCTTACGGTGAAGGAAAACATCGTGAGGAAACCTTCATGCACGCTTGCGAAGAGATTCAAAGGTTGTGTGTGAAGTCGTCCAATCCGCACTGGGCCCGCGTGGACGACTAAGGCCTAATCACCCTATACGGGTAGGCTCCTGCCCCTCGGTGGGGACGTTTAATGAGCTGATAATGACTAGTTCGTCTACTGTTCAATGAAAATAAATTGTCGCCGAATTTTCAGTTCCAACTAGAGAATATGTGACTAGACTCATTTTAGTTAAAGCATCGCAGTATTTCAGGCTGTACAGCATCGACACTCAGCTCACGTACCGACTCATGTACACATACAATTTATTGGGTATAATGGAATAATCAGTCAGTATGAAAAGAGGGGTTATTCAAACTAAGTGGAGGTAGGCCGTACGTAGGTCACCCACGAACGACCTTTCCAGCCGTAAGTCTGATTTATGGGAGGATACATCTTGCGACACAGTTGTCTATTAGACATCGGTATTTCATTTACATCATGTTTGCGAAGTCTGGCGCTTTAGTATATATTGAATATTACGACATTATATTAACTGTTTAAACTATACAATTAGTTGATTTCGAATACATAATATAATATAATGATTACTTTGTATGCTGCGACATGTTTGCAGTATCATTACATACATCTATACTAATATATAAAGCTGAAGAGTTTGTTTGTTTGAACGCGCTAATCTCAGGAACTACTGGTTCGATTTGAAAAATTCTTTCAGTGTTAGATAGCTTATTTGCCGAGAAGGCCATAGGCTATATATCATCACGCTACGAGTAATTAAGCGGAGCAGCAATGAAGAAGTTTTCAAAATCGGGGGTATTTTTTGATACTTGGCTTCCGCTGCGTATGCGAGTAAACGGTTAAAGTTTCACAAAAGTCATTATGTTGTTCTCCTTTTAAAGGTCTACAAAAAAGTCCGCGACAGCATATGTCTATCTTTTGAGGTTAGCTCACTATAACATATTTTTTGCTTAAAAAAATCTGAAATTGACCCCAAACCTTTAAAGTTGGAGGGAGGGGAAATCCTATGTATAGTGATAAATGAAAGTACCGTGTTATCCCGTATTTAATGCGAGCGAAGCTGCGGGAAATAGCTAGTTTAAGATAAATATTATAAGATTGATAGAAAAGATCGATAAAGATAGTATAAAATAAAATATAATACAATATATGGTTTCTCTGTATCGAATTGTATGTCAGTTCAAGTACTAATAATAATTTGAATCAAAGATTAATCCAGTTGGAGCCATAATGATATCCCTTCACTCTCTCTGTGTAGCTTGTAGTGTAGTGTAACATTAGTCTACATTTGTGCCTTTGCAGTAATATAGAACAGCTTTTCTCTTTTTGTGTACTTCCGAAGTAACTAAATTTTAAATTAATAATATGTGGATAATGGTGCTGGTTGCACATTGACTCTAAACGTAGTTAATAAGACTTACATATATCCTTGTGTGTAATTTTTTGTTATCCTAAATAAAGTGAAAAAAAAAGAATACGTTACGCAATGCTAAAAGGCCCAGACGACAGCATCATACTGTCATAAACAATCAAATAACTTGATATGCGACTTAAACATCGTGAGGAAACCTGCGCACGCCTGCGAAGATATTCAAACGTTGAGCGTGAAGTCGGCCCATCCACTGGACTCGCGTGTTCGACTAAGACCTATACACCCTGAACGGGTAGGCTCGTACCCCTCGGTGGGGACGTATAATGCGCTGAGGATAGTGAGAGACAAAATCTGCCCCTGTACAATCACGGGATTGTGGGCCAGCAATTAGACACAGTAGTATAGATATAACTTACTATATTGATATAAAGAATAAAGAATTTAAAATAAAGGGTATAAATACATGATATTACACCAGTCTTATACTATTCAAGAATCGTAATACTAGTGCGATGCAAAATACTTGCAACGCCATCTTTTTGAATACATATAAAACCCATATGTCAATCTTCATGACATTCATAATAATAATAAATTTCTTTATTTCTCACCATTCAAGAAAACATACAATTAAATATGAATCATAGGAGAATATGGCGGGCTGACACCTGAACTAGGTTCCTGTATCTCAGGTAGTCAACCCTCCACCCCGTAAACAATAGTTACAATATGTATTCTACAGAAACACAAATATTGTATTAAGCTTTATAAAAATAACCGGTAGTGCATTAAACATTTTTGAGGGTACATAAAGATTGTGGTTAGCAACTGGGTGCAAAGTAAATATTTTTTACACAGATTAGAGTTTGAACAGCCCCCCTTCGACAAGCATTGATGTTAGATATAATATCACCCTACACGGGTAGGCTCGTGCCCCTCGGTGGGGACGTTTAATGAGCTGATGATGATGAATATATTTTGCTTGACGATACTACTTCTGCTTTATTTCTTTAGGAAAAGCTGTGCCTGTTTATAAAAAAAATAATAGACAGTGTATTCATTATATAATAATATTGCGCCCATAATAACTGCATTCAAGCCCGCTTGCAATCATATCCAGGACTCGGCTGGCGCTGATTAATGGTTTGAACGTTAATATCGAGTTTCGACCTTATGCTAACGGCATAGAACATAGTATCCGAAAAAGCAGCCGCATCATAACCCAATTAACGGTTGATATTATAAGTAATGAAAATTCCTCACAATGGTCGCCTAATAGGATTATCATTCGGACGAAGTTTCTTAGACAACGACAGAATGTATTTCCTGATGAAACAGCGAAGAAAATCATGTATCAGATACCAATATAATATACTCTTATAAACCTTGTGTTGTGAAATACAATTTGTGATAAACAGATAATAAAAATTTTGGCATTTCATTGCTGCATGAAGTTTGTTGTTTTGTTCCACATGTCCCGATTCTCTGCTTTCCGCATATCCAACTACATTTCGCAAGTTGCCAGTAAATCAAGCCCTAAAGCCGTTAGTTCAGTATACTGACTTCTTCTTAGCGTATCGATGGAAGGATGCATGAGGCTGGTGAAAATTAAGCTCTAAACAAATGAGAAATGGGTACCATCTCTATTATCCGAATAATTAAATAAAAATGGAACTGGCTTTTTCTGAGCAAACTAGCTCCATCTTAGAGCACACGTCTCTTCACTGGATATACTTAGCTCAAGAGTAAGCTCATCATTAATAAGAAAAAAAACACAGTTCCACCAATATCCACAATTTAATATAAACATTGAGCGAATGATCGGGCGCTTGCGTTCATATTTGAGATCCAATCATGGCTGCCTCCTGCGGGATGTGACGTAATTGGCCCGCGCCCCACCTGCCGACGATTGCATAAAGCTCTTCAGCGTTAGGCGCCCTGCAAACTGGTGCTTATAGCACCAATATGTCAATACGTTTTAAACATTTTGTAAACGCCTTAGATAAATAATAAATGCACAATCATGAAGAAACGTCAATTTCATCTACCATTAGGCCTTTTGAAGACGTGCCAGGTATACTTCCACTTCGATTTGCTAAGTAGACGAACAATGTCGATTTTGTTGACAAATTACTGTAAATTTGATCCTCCAATGAAATCACAAACATAGTTCGTTACATGTCTGTTTGATGCTATATTCATCATCATCCTTCATTGTAGACTAATATGTTCATTGTTGATCGAAGGCATCCCCTAGTATATTCCTACCCACCACTTAACTTATCATCGGTCCATCTGTCGGTCGCCCTACGCTTCTGCTGCCGTGCCGTGGACCTTTTAAAGATTTCTCACGCTTTAGTAAACACAAGGGCTCCATACATACTATAGGGATTTCTATTGATTTTACCGCGATAAAAATCGAGCGAATAGCCAAAAATATTTGTTAACTGACACAAATTCATAATTACAAGTGCCACAGAGCTTGTCAAGCCTTCGACACACGCGCGCCCCCACGCTCACGTAATACGTTACGTCGCGGACGTAAAGTTTTATTAACTTGCGTTTTGTAAACCGCCCGGGGGAATCAGATATTCTTCATCCAGCCCGAACTAATTAATGGACCGGTGGAAAATTTGTTCCAATTGCCGACGTATAAAATTACTGGGTATACGACACCTAGACTTATAACGTTTTGTGCCCTTCAGGGCATTATTTGTTCACTGTAAATAAAACCTTTTTTCTAGTAACTTCATATGGGATCTATGCAATATGTAAAGAAAAAGAAAAATCTATTTATTGAAATGGACTTAAAATTAAGATAGAAATATGCTTACAGGTGTTAAAATTATCAAAATCACGTAATTTCAAAGGGTTTCCAAACTAAGCAAAGCCTTAGCCTTCTTGGGAAACCAATTTCCAATGGATTATAGATTTTCATTGAATAATAATACTTGCGTGAACACATACCGAGAAGTTATCAAAATACACCGATCTGGCTATTGCACTTAAATCACAATGGCACGTAGAAACAGTAAAGACAGTACCTATTATTGTCTCATCTACAGGCATAATCCCAAAAACTGTGTAACAGCAGCCTCGAAACTTTAAAAATTCATCCTCTAACATTTCTTCTTCTTCAAAAAGCGACGATCCTGAATACTTGTCGAATTGTGCGAAAATTTTTATCCCTATAATAACAAAAACCACTTTCGTCCTGGCCACAAGCCCGCGAAAGGGGAAATACCCCAGAAATGGGTGACATAAGTATTTACGTAAAAATAAATAATAATAAATCTTTATTTGATAATATTTTACATTGTACAACAATAAATAATGATCTCTGAGACCTGTGTTAGTTTACACTGTGCTACAGGCCTCACACTTCCCAAACTATTGACAATATATTTATACTATCACATAAGGATTTAGAATAGACATATTTACATCCATTTGCCAAACTATATATGTTTACATAAAACATTGAATTTTTATATTTATTATTAATAATTTATGTAAATTAAAGATAATAAGAGCAGATGAGTAGTGTATGAGTTTGTGAGTATATGTATGTATGTTCATTTGTATGAGTAATTTGTTGTCTGTATAAGTTGAATTACGAATAGTGTTATGAATTGAATTACGAATTACCATGTCGTCTTGGGTGACAGGCGTATGGTTGTCTTTTAATCTATCATAATCTACTGCTGTGGTCAGGTCTCCCCAATGTTGTGCCAGATATCCTAATCATCTAAGAGCTTCGTTGGCTCATTGGTGTGCACCGAAGACTTCCGAAGATTTGGAGGGTACGTACGTACTGTACGTACGTATTTTCGAAATTATATGTATTTTTAGCTGACAATCTTACAGTGAAGGATCACATACGAAGAATTCAAATGTTGTATGTAAAGTCGGCGGCACTGGGCCCGCGTGGACGACTAAGATCTATACATCCTTTACGGGTAGACTCGTGCCCCTCGGTGGGGACGTTTAATAATCCTGATTCTGTATGTCGACGGAAAATAATAACTACCAATAGTAATTGACTTTCCACAATGGAGATATCATCGTAGGCGCGATATCAGGCTTGCGTACTGGCCGTTGTTGTCGATTGCGTTTAGTTCAATCAATAGTATGCAAAACACAAGCTAGTTTCCAAGTACCCATCTGTTTGTTCCTAACTTACACGTCATCTATTGTAATCAATTTTAAAAATATATTCAAAGACACTAATGAAACTACTAAGTAATGTCTTTCCAAACTTAGCAAAATAAGTCGACATCCACGTAATGGCCTCATTACGATTCTATCGATAATTACTTGTGAACACTTATTCAATTTACTTTGAATTCAATGGTTTATACACTATCGGTGTCTTATTTACGAAAATCATATATAAAAATGCATACATGATCCGAAGCCAAAACTCTGGTTGCATCAAATCTTGTGCTTTAGCTACAGACTTACTAACTCCGTTACTAAATAAGTGGCAATATTTTAATTTAAACTTTCGGCATGAGCCGCATTTCGGGTGCTTTGGCTGGCATTAACTTAGCCGAGCGAAGTTTCTGAGTAACAGGCACGTTCATTACTAAAAATTAGCCTTTGACAGTCACTATGAGTACTTAGAAGAGATTTAAAAGCTTCAGCTGTCTATTCAATTTGAGTACCTTTGGACTAATTAAAACGTTTTGATTTAAATATTGTATTGTATTGTAGTAAATATTAATTTTGAACCTAAGAGATAAGAGATCAAGTCTAATTTAACTTTGTTAAATGTTATCTCATATTTTTTTATCGCATAGCTAGGCAAACGAGCAAAGTTCACCTAATATTAGTATACCGTTACCATGGGCAACTCTAAACCACAACGAGTGCGTTGCTATCCTTTTAAAGGGAGAAAATAAAAAAGGTGGAAGAGGATTTTTGAAGCTCCGTTAACGCCTTAGGTGCCTCGGTGAAATACATGACAAAGCGTTGATTTACACAGATTTTCTGTAAGCCTTAGTTATTACTCCGGTCGAGTGGGCTTTGTATAAATTGGTACGAGAATGTTTAAAGTTTGGTTAGATTCTAAGTAGGTCACTTAGTTTGAAGCAAGAATGCTTTGTTTAAAGGAAACCTTCGCAGAGAAGGGAGAAGGTCTGTTCTGGCATCATCTGACATTATAAGAGTCTAAATTGAAAAATATTTTTTATATTTTCAATTTAGGCTCTTTAATGTCATATATTATCTACTACACACAATATAAGAATTCAGTCACAATATAAAAAAATAGCTCAAGTTTGGGGATTTGTCATTAATATTTTTAGTACGACTAGTCACTAATAGGTATATAAATCTATCAATTTTTAGTTATTCTGGAAAAAGTAGTCTATATCTTCATAAAAACTACGTGGAACTGCGTAAAACCAACTTAACCATACTAAACTTAAGAACCTTTGTACACTTAGTTGCAAATAAAACATTTGAATTTGAAATTGAAAAACTCTAATAACAGATAGAATCTTTCTTTTCCGAACTTGTAATAAAGGCGAGTGAACCAATTCATCTGTCGGTGAGATTTGGCATACGGCCATAAATCTCAAGGGCGGATATTTTTCAATTCATCTTGTTTTATTAACATTTCTTTGATTGATTCTTTACTTCTATGCCAATTATGGAATTGGAATAAGATAAACAAAGCATTGCCTCTACGGTGGCAAAGAAATGGAATAAGTATAGCGAACTATTATAAAGCACTGGTCCTTCGTGACGGATTAGGATTTTGTACTATCTGAAAGAAATAAAAAAAAAAATTTTTTGGGTCCCTACCAACCTACTATGTTCTATAAAAAAAATACATTTTACAGATTAAAGCTAAATTTTTGTCAATTTAGTTTTATTACCTCTCCCGACGCTTGAAAATTTTTCAGTCCACCCAGTATTTTTTTTATTCAATTTGTGCAAATCTCGAAAGTTTTAAGCAATACCAAACAAAACAAGTATTTGATCTGATAGTTAAGTTGTCGTCAGGAACCAACAACATGAGATGTTAAGGCAATAGTAGATTTAGTAGATTTATTAAGTTTCATGGCTCTCACGGTAAACGATCCGGCGCGAAGGAGCACGGAACTACCAGTGTGTCAATAATGCCGCGCGTGTACAAATCAGTCCGACGCCCTTGGCCCCCTCTGGGGCTTTAGTCACGACGATTACATAATTAACGGCTTGGGCGGTTCCGAGATGTGACAAGTTCCTTTTCGGGCACCATGGCACCACTAGCTTGAACAACCGGTTGTGGGATGGATATTTTTAAATTCCCATTACAATAGGGATGATGACAATTTTTTTTTCTATTATATCCATGGACCGCATTATAATACGAACATTGGTAAAAATTACTCCGTTAACATTAAAACTCACAGAGATTTTTCAATTCTAAAAACACAATAATGGACTTTCCCAAAAACGCTTCATACAAATGGCTACCTATTTATGACGTCACGCCTCAGTAATTCGTATGCATAGTTTGTGAATTTTGTACTACAACTATATTATAATAGCAAAAGTTGCTTTCAGTTATATGTGTTATCCTTTTGTTTACAATTTTTTGACAATTAATGTAATTTAAAAATGGACTTGCCCACCCATCTTTGAAGACTAATAAAATTCGTAAATCATGAGTTTTCGAGCTGAGAGTGCTTACTCTCAGCTCGAATCGTTATTTTTAACCCAGATTTGTAATAATATAAAATAGTTCTTACGATTCCAGGACCCAGTCATCATGCCTATTGTATTATTGAAATTCATCATCTTTAACCAAACTAGGAAAATCGCACTAAGTCACTTTAACCGACCCCCAGAACACGTAGCGACTTAAACCAACGCTATATTGTCATCAGCTCATTAAACGTCCCCACCGAAGGGCACGAGCCTACCCGTATAGAGTGTATAGGCCTTAGTCGTCCACGCGGGCCCAATGCGAATTGGACGACTTCACGTATATCGTACATATAATTTCGAAAATTTAAAATCACATTGGCACATGGCGGGATTTGAACCTCAGCCCCCCAGGTAGGAGGGCAACAGTCCACACCATTGAGCCACCGACGCTCCAATATGGGTACCAAACTACGGATAAACATATTAATATATATAACTTGCATGCCTTTTCCTCCATGAATAGCGTCAGAAAGAACAAAAGATAAAACGTATCATATAAAAGAGGAAATCCTTGCCCTATCTCTATTCATCGCGCGTGGTATAACGCAAATTTAAAGTATGCCAGCGAGATCCCGCTGTCTAGCTAGACACCTCTGGCTTACGTTCAACCTAGCTCAAATATTCCAGCTAAGACCACACGTACTTGACTTTGACAGTTTCACACATTTCCCACACTATCTGATGTGTCTAGGGTTAAAGTGAAATGAGGATTTTCTATTTTTAGTTCAAGGTCTTATTACGGTGGATTATTTTAAAAGTGAATGTTTGTTTGACAATGAATTGAGAAAACAACAATCAATCGGCAATATTATTGGAATTAATGACATGTGCTAAGAATCCAAAAAATCCCCCGATCAAATGTTATTTTAATGACTGGGCTTCAAACCTAGAACCCTTGGTATCATAGCCGACTTCCCAACTATAACATCAATAGGTCGTCTATGTTAGGAGTAGAAGTCACAACGGTTTTTTTGTTATAAGTGTACAAAACGGTCTGGACGCTCACCTGATCGTAAGTGATACGCCCGACCATCAGAGGCCTTAAAGGAGCATTTAAGGAGACCAACAACTGATAGTTATTATCCTCCATCAATGCCGCACTGCGCCCGCCACCCGAGACAACAGATTTTAGGTCTCTTATACCCGGTAATTTCACCAGCTACAGTGCCCTCATCCCGAAACACAAAAGTGCATAACACTCCTGTTTCACGGGATGATATCTGGCACTGCGGTGGTACCTACCTAGACGACTCAGTACCGAGTCTACCACCTAGTGGTAATACTTAACTATAGATAAACCGCTCCGCATTGTCTACCATCCTCACTCATTTGTGTCCCGATAAATAACGCATTAACCGAATACGTATCCGATTAGCGGCCGCCAGGCGGGGGTTACACGATACGTCAGGCGGCCAAGGGCGACCCTCAGCTTAACAAATTACTGACAACGTGACAACTGGTAAGGGCTCCACCACACTCTTCCGCACAGCAAGATATATAGATAAAACACTCTCACAGCAAAACGTAGCACTTTCACACACATGACCATTGATCACGTATGTCGCAGAATCGATGGCCGTTGGAGCAGACAAATTCTGGAGGCGAAGCGTAGTACACCCTCTATCTCTATAGACCCATGACTTGCGAAAAGTGACCGGACTGCTGGAAGCTGGATAGAAAAGTCAGATGGTGTTGTGTGAATGTCTCTGGATATTTACATTTACAGCGACCGAAAAATACTAGCAAATTATACATCGTCAGAATCAGATGTACCTTGATTAAAAGTAGAATAGCGACTGCCAGACCCTGTGAGCTTTCTCTCCATTAACGTCTCATTACATACATTTTCAATGGCTATACAACACTACCTTATTGACGTCCTATTAATGTCTTTTCCGATATGTTTATAAACAACATGCGATATTTTTTAAATAGTTTTACACATTGATGTATAATTGACGTCTTGTGTTTCAAATTTCTATTTAAACCCTAATCGTAAACAGACGTCTAATACTTGCGTTTAAATGCATGAGGGCCTTAAACAAATGCGAGTGAATCTGCCAACATTCGAAATTATCATTAAAATTCTTCCACCGGCAAGTTTCGAGTACACAAAATCTCCTAAAGTTGATTAAATACATGTAACTATAGTGGGATATGATACAATCGTAACGAAGCCGGATATAGGGATCAACGGGAGAGCTGAATTAGCTCCAAACTTACTAGATATATAGGCTTTATTCACGACGTCTGTGGCAGTAACTAATTCCCTTAAGCTTCATTATTTCCTGGGCTCAAGATCCCGATTAATTATAAGATTGTAGAATAGGCGGTGTTGTAGAATATGCCGCTATTCTAAGGTACTTTCATATTTCCTTATCTATTGAATTATGATTTCATTTAAGTTTGTAATCGAATTTATAACGTAAAACTAATGTATCCAGTAAAATATATTGAATTTAGGTTAATCTCCGTAATAATCTAATACCACAAACATTACGTTACAAGTTTCTTCATAACATATCCTAATATTTCGATAATACAAAAACTTGTTGAATTACGTATTAACGCAAAAACTTTGATGCGTTGTTTTAGTATTCTGTTATGAAATTTGACCGTTTTCGTATGAATTGAATTAGAATAGGAGACTGGCGCAATTGTTTTCGTCCGCGCTGCGCAGTAAACATCTCATGAATAAAGTGGAGGTGAGATGCTGCTAACACCTATATTGGCTTCATTACATTATCGACATTACCAACAAATAGGCTTTGTTTTTGGTAACAAACAGACCACACCCTAACCTAGATAGATGTTAATGCTATTGTACGATATCGGTTATTACAAAAGGAAATTATATTTATAACACTACTAACATATCAAATTTCTTACCCCTTTAATGTTAATTTCGAAGTAGCCTAAATAGGTAGATGTCACCACAACATACCTGAAAAAGAAATAGAAATAAATAAATGTCACGTTTCAATGGCTTATTAATAACAATCATGCAATTCAGGTTTCAATGTTTAAGCCATTGATAGCCAGGAAAATAAGCACAATGGAAAATCTATTGTTTTTGACACTTTAAGCCGTCTCTGGCTGTCAAAGGGTTAATAAATTGGGAGAAATCGTACAAAGTGGCTTTCGCAATGCTGTCTCATGCGGGATTTGAACCACGTCCCCGAGATTACGGAGTGACGTGAGCCCAACGCCAGACCTCAGGCAGAGGATATAGTGATTTACCGAATAATATGACGTACAGTCGTGATATAATTAGTCGTTTCGTAAAATAATATTTTGTATATTAACATATTCATCATTATGACGACCCATTTGGTGTTGCGGTTGAGAGGTCGACTGCAACACCAAGGGTTCCGGGTTCGATCCCCGGGCAGTACAAACATTTGTGTGCATGAACATATCTATTTGTAATGGTCTGGGTGTTTTCTATGTATAAATTGATTGTATTTAAAAAAATGTATATAAGTATACATAATACGCTTAACTTGTGGCTAGATAGCGCTGTGTGAATGTCAGTGGAAATTTATTATTATTATTTAATGTATGGAGCGGCTCACGCGCACTTCGTCGTAGCCGGTCGCACACCACGTCGGGCGCCACAAAAACTGTTATTGCACCCACTCCATTTGTAACGAGTGACTCGTTTTTCAAACGCCCCATTTTATGTTACATGTTCCAAGTTTAATGAACTTTCGCACGCTCTGTTTCTCACGATTTTCTCGGTGAACTTCGAAAGGGCGAAGTTGCGAACTCAAATATCGAACGTTCGGGAACTGTTGGTGCGATTGTGTCGGTGATCTACCGGTGGATTTAGACCGTAAAGAGTTTTTATGTCCAATTCAAAACCCGTATCTTACAATGAAGTTATGAGACTTTTATATTTTATGTCAATTGAAAGTTTAAAATATGTTTAATACTTGTTTTGTGAACATAATTAAGTTTCAATTCCATTTTTAATAAAAATTAAATAAATGAGATGGGAAATTTGCGCGCCACCACAGGACGAAACAACGGTTTTACTAACAGTACAATTAAGTACTTACTTTTTTACCAAAATAAGCAAACATTTAACAAAATATGAACTAAATAGGTACTATCAAAATTACATGCGCACATCATCATGTATACATACTAACACACATTCAAACACACGTACATACATTAACACATTTACACACATGAACACATATCCTCATTTGAATACGAAAACATTCAAATTAATTGTACTTTTGCTCTGAAATGTTTATATACATCAGCTGTTTTGTAATGTTTGGTTATATGTTCTAAATTAAGTTTAAGGTTAATGTAATGTATATAATAAGAAAACATAAAACTGTATCGAGTCATCTCCGGCGACTGGAAGCACTGACTTCTGTAAACGGGTTTGCATACCTAACACAAGACAGGGGTTTTCTCCCAATTTGTTAACTTTTTTATGTCAATAAACGTTTTATTATTATTATTATTAATATGGTTCGAACAGATGCAGTCGCTGATTTCTGAATCATTACACCATATGGGTCGTGAATAGTGTTGTCAACTATAAAAACTGCATTCATTTGATAAAATTGCGCCACGTTGAGCGCCAGCCATGTCCATCGCCAATTTGTTCAATCCCCTCATTACACTCCAGGGTTGAACCCTGAGTGTGTGCCGTCCCCGCAGACCCAAGTCGATTCGGAATTTTCTATTTGGTTTGTGACCGCCGCACTTAGGTTGATTTGAATTATGACTCCCGCGACAGGCACTTGAGTCGACGTGACACGAATTTGCTGCAACTTCTGTCTGTCGTTGGTGAAATTTTGAACAGATACTCGTCCGTTCCGATTGGATTATAACTGGTTTTCGGTAGCATTTGTATTTCCGTTCTCTTGTTTAGATGGTGATCACCGTCATTATTGCAGCCTATTATGTCCATCTATAAACGAAGGCCACCCTAAAGAGTTCTGCTCGAACCAAACCATAGCAGGCTACCCCAACTTATAACGGTCAGTATATCTGGTTGGGTCGGTCTTCGCTTCTACTCCGTTACGTGATCACTCCTGTGTTTTCGAATTTTCGAAAAATATATGTACGTTATACGACGCTCATACGGTTAAGGAAAACATCGTGAGGTAACCTGCGCACGCCTTCGAAGACATTCAAAGGTTGTGCGTGAAGTTGTCCAACCCGCACTGGGCCCGCGTGGACGAAAAGGCCTAATCACCCGCCTAAGGGTAGGCTCGTGCCCCACGATGGGGAAATTTTAATGAGCTGATGATGATCACTCCTCGAGAACCTAAATGCCCGGTCAGTTCTACGCATTATACCCTACCCACTGCCGCTTCAGCTTGCTCTACCCTCAACATTTGGAGTTTAAAACATACAAAAACTTTCATCCCGAGACTGCCAAAGTATAGTCAATTTTAACATCTGGCCAAGTAATGTGTTTTTGAGTTGACACCAGACCCGCGGCTGCAACCGTGCAGAATACTAACTTAGTTGTGTGGAGTTCACTGAATTAACAAACACAAATGCCACACTAACTTCTGTTACGAGTTTGCTACAGTAGCGCGAAAACATGAGAAGGAAATAATAAAAAATGCAATTGGTGTCTTTCTTAAGTAGCTAAGTAAACTCAATGTTGAATTTGGGTTGTGTTTCACCGAGTGATTCCGGCAACTAAGGGCCAAACACCCAATTCCCTGTATTGCTTTTCCTAGGTCCATGCGTGAGACAGACATACATGGTTTTATTATAGTATAGGGGCCAACGAGCAAGACAGATCACCTGATGGAAAGTGAATACTGCCGCCCATGGACATTTGCAACACCAAAGGAGCTACAAGATGCGTTGCCGGCCTTTCAAGCAAGAGTACGCTCTTTTATGGTGGTGGTGATGCATGGTCACACTTGAGATAAAGCAAATCATCTGCTCACTTACCTACCTATCAAATAGGTAATACTTGGTACTGCATAGATCGGCTGGCCTTAGAGGCACAAATGTATTTCAGAATTTATTAAATCTAACGAGCCAATATATAACCCCAATTCATAACAAAACCGCCGAGTTTTATGTGGCCAATACACAAGCATGTACTGTTAGTAGGGCTGCCACTCATACTTATATTTTTAATATCGTACTAATTGCAGGCCATTGTAAAAATAAATAATTACGATATGATAAAAAGCAATTTTTTCATCAGGATTCAGTTTTCTCGTTTATTAATCGTCTGACGACCCATTTGGTGTAATGGCTTCGAACCCCGGGCAGTGCAAAGATTTGTGTGCATGAACATGTCTTTGTGACTGGTTTGGGTGTTCATTCGTATAAATATTTATGTATTTAAAAATATTTAAAATATGTTCATCAGTTGTTTAGTACCCGTGATTCAAGCTTGACGATGTGTGATATGGCGTTGTGAGTGTATATTAGTAGATACTTATTACCAATCAATAAATATATAAGCGCTTATTAAACAATGTCAAATTAAGTATATCTCCTAATTTATTTTTGAACTTTCCAATATGATGTCATTTCTTGAATATTTTAAAAATACAAGAGTGCATTCAACAAAGGTTGCAACTCTAGCTGTTAGCCAGTCAGAATTTATGCGATCCCACACCACAGAGGAGCAGTAACGGCCAAATAAAACAACAATGCTTAATTTTATTTTCACCGAAACGCTCCCAAAGAGACGAACAATGTGTATTTCGGGTGCTATCTTGACGTTTTGGGCTGTCAAATACAACAAAACCTTCGTCCTAATGCATTAAAATCATTAAATATATGTGGGAACGTTTCCCAATCAATTATATGGTTGGTTATAAATATTCCAATTTGTAAACAGTTATATATCGATTGTGCTGATTTTTCATTTGATTCCCCGTGATAGTGTAATGGAGGACTTCGGGTTCTACACCAAGGGTTCCGGTTCGAACCCCGGGTAGTACAAACATTTGTTTGCATGAACATGTCTGTTTCTAATGGTTTGGGTGTTTCTATGTATGATATATATATAGTTTTCAAAAAAAGTATATAGTATTTTATCTTTATATTTTATATTATTTTGAGATAGCGAATATTTGAAATCTTAAAGAAATGACAGTCATATCGATTTGACACGGAAAAAATCATGGCGTCACTACAATACATGTAGGTCATAACTTATGTTAAGCATTTACATAAGTATTTAAAGACTTCGCTAGTAGAGCTAACCTAATTTTCCTTAAAGTTAATATAACCCGCGTACAGAATCCAGACCTCAATTAGTAATTCTACAGGACACTGCAACGAAAGTAGAGCGTGACTGTTTATGCAGTGGTTAACCTATTATTTAGATACAACAAATACGACATTACTTAATTTTTGCGCAATGAAGTAGCAAAAGTTCTAAAAGTAAATAAAATTAGTATGAATTTAACTGCATATAAAGTGTTATTAAATAAATAATAATTCAAAAACTGCTGCATTATCAGTGCTATCCAAAAAAAAAGATAAAATCCCTATTTTAGTCCCTGGGTTTGAGCATAAAGCATTAACGAAACTATATTAGGTTATATTTTACTGCGGGAGAATATAATCTTATGTCGCGAGTAATACCGCGGGGAACAGTTAGTATATTAAATACATATGACCATTTATGTGTCAACAAAACGAATATACGCGAAAAAAATTCAAGTGGGATTCGGCGGAGGTACCGAAAGGCTTTAAGCTTTGTTACAAATGCACGCATTTCATCATCAGCTCATTAAACGTCCCCACCGAGGGGCACGAGCCTACCCGTGCATTAGTGAGCAATATACCTATAATTTTATTGTAAATTCGAATAACGACAATTTCTCGCCATCAAACAAATTGTAACTATATGAGGGATCAAGACTGCACAAAGTGCACACCGTCCCCAGTATTTTCCCGGGCAATAAAGGCGAAATTAACACTGACAGTAGCCCCGTTGTAATAAGATTACTCCGGTAATCCACTCCGCTGAATACAGCCACGCCCCGCTAATGCGGCGACTTCTCGGCGAGAATAACTTCTTTATAACTTCAATGCTGGCATGGAAAAAATATAGTACTTACCAGCTGTCCCCCGCGGTATTAACCGCGTTATAAGATAAATAAAAAAAGATAAAAAATACTTTATTGCACGTAAAAAATGATACAAAACAACAGATAACAAAAAAAACATACCATAAGATATTCGACCGCAGTAAAACATACCCTAAAATAGCTTCGTTGAATCACGTGACGCACGGCCGCCGCACGGTAACACATTGCTTTATTTTTCCAAAATAAAAAGTATGGTCTACAATATAAGTAGCCTATGTTTTTCCTTATTACATCAGCTATCTGTCAAAAAAGTTCCGTCCAAATCCATCCAGCCGTTTCAGGGATTACCCGGAACAAACAGACTGACAAAAATTTGAAAAATGTTATTTTGGTACACATACCGTATATTTATTTATATGCATATAGAAAAATATGTTAATTCAATATTACAAACAGACACTCTGATTTTATTTATATGTAATGATTAATACTTACAAGTTCGCATGTGGTCACACGTGTCGCCAAAGTACTTTGCTGCTGTTTCTTTAGACGAAATAAAGATGAGATAGTTGGTTGAACGCAAGCCAAGTGACAAATAAACAGCTGTTGTGTAAAGAACACCTATCTGTTTGGTTATTTTGCACGGTAAGCCAAATTTAGCATGGCGTATTAATTCAATGTGTGCTGACACTGGGGTGTGCTTGATTACAGATCCCGTAGCGTGGGCGTTACAGCTTTCAAGTTGACCCGATCTTGTACAGAACAAATATTGTATTGGTTCGGGCTAGCTAAGTGTTTTATTAAAGAAAAATAGCTTTAATTCGACAGCTTGAATATACTTTTAGTACACTACTTCTTTATAAAACAATCACTGCTTATTCATAGATCAACGGTGGCTCATTGGTGCGGACTGTAACCGTCCGATCTGGAGGGTGCAGGTTCCAAACCCGCCACGTATCAATGTATTTTTGAACTTTCTAATATGATATGTACGTTTATCCGACGCTCTTACGGTGAAGGAAAACATTGTGAGGAAACTTATACACGCCTACGAAGAAATTCAAACCGCCCATATATGAATAGTTGACATTAGCGTTCTTGTAATTAAAATATAACATGTAACCCAAACCAAACCACAAGTTTATATGAAAAAGTTGTCTTGTTATGAGGGACCTGAAAAAGAGTTGTCTAATATTACAACAGTGCTGCTAGCCATTTCTGTAAACTTGGCTTGACACTCTACCGTGTGTCTTGATATTTTTTTACATAATTATTTTATAATTTACCCTTTACTACATTGATAAAATACCAAACTGTAAACCACGTTTAATAATGAACTCTACACTGATTTCTGCAAAGTGAAACCTAAGTTGGTGTCACATACCCGGCTATCTATTAATAGTTACAAATAGTGTACTTGTAACTGAAATATAAGTGAATTGTAACATGTCTCCCATATCGCAAGTGTCCAGGCGTATGTATGAATAATTCCCTCAGCGACGACGGGCGGCACCTACGACACGCGGGAACGCAATTTGCATTTAAATTGCAATGCTTCAAGTGTTACTGATGACGTTTAGAAATCACCTCCATTATCCTATAGGACACAAGCTCTGATGGATGCAGCAAGTAATAATGATTAACTTCTAATACACATGTTAAAATAAAAGTAAACAAAAGAGCTGTCATAAATTAAATAGATTTTGTAACTGGAACACTATGTACCACACATCTTTATCCGATAAATGTTCATCTATTATGTAGTAAACTTCATTCTTTTTAGGGTTCCGTAGCCAAATGGCAAAAACGGAACCCTTATAGATTCGTCAAGTCCATCTGTCCGTCCGTATGTCACACCCTTTTTTCTCCGAAACTATAAGCACTTCACTATTCAAACTTTGTATGCATATGTATTATGTGAACCGCTATTAGGTTTTGATAAGAAACTTGAAAAAAAAAATTTTGGGGCTCCCCATATATTGAACTAAAACACAATTTTTTCTTAATATTTATGCTGTAGTGTGTGCCTAAGTAAATAAAAAATACTTTATGTTACTTGCTGCTGCGGAAACTTCCACGGGCGAGTCCGAATCGCGCTAGGCCATTTTTTTTAATCTATCACCATTTTGACTTATCCCCAATACGATCACCAGGGAGTCTTTGCAATGTCATCTATTAAAAGTCTGAGCGCGTTTAAACCCAAGTTCGAAGTCCTAAGTAATAACACGTTGGAAACATAAATCTTGATAAAACTAACATACCAAAAAAAAATAACGAGATTCAAATTGAAATCAGCTAATATAACGAGCAATCACCAATGATGTAAAACAGTATCGATTCGTGATATTATCACAAAACAATCGAAAAAGTGTTCCGAATGCAGTGACAGTACACATACACATATTTCGAATCAGCGTACATTTACCTAAACAAAAGAGTACAAACTGTACTCTCTTCGGCGGTTCGTTTTTGAGGCACGGGTGGCGTATCTACCTATATATATACAGAATATCATTGGCCATCACAGCGTTTTTCATTAAAGCCTACAAGGGTCTAAGATTTTAAACTGTCTGAGCCTACAATTCGTTATCTTGTCGAGACGATCAAAATGGAATAAGTGTTGATAAAAAAATCCCTAATTTTCTTTGAAAATAACGAATGTTTCGGTGCATTTGGAGACAAGCGGTAACTTAACACCATTTCCCATTTGTACAGTTTTGTTGCTATCTAAAGTGACGTATTAGTCACTAGTTCATCAACCAATCTATTACATCCGAATGCTGGGTGCACATTGCTGGCTATGATGAGATTAGTATTGAATTTATACTAATTATATATTTTTTAACTGCAGTCTAAACATTGGGCAATTTTACAAATAATAAGCTAAAAATGTCTTTTGGACAATTTCCATATTTTACTATTTGAAATAAACTGACTTAGTAGGCCACGATGCCAGTTTTATAATTGCACAAACGTATCCTTTGTATAACAGTTTGGAATATCCAACATGTTATAGTGTCGATTAGCCGTCTGTCTAGTTATCGCGTGTGTTAGAATGGGCTATATACAATGAAATCATAAAGTCAATTAAGTAACCACAGAGATGTGAAGTTCAGTTGGGGCCATCTACACACTACTGTGACCAAACAGGAAATGTGTTTTTTTAAATTTTATTCGGATCTACGAAAGATTTGTGTAGGGATAGCTATATAGTCCTCCTCATCGACTTCGAATATGGCTACCCTTGCATAGTTGTAATACATGGATGAGACTTTTAGATTTTTGGACGACCCATGTGGTGAGACGTCGGCTTCTTTACCAAGGATTCCGGGTTCGATCCCAGGGAAGTACAAACATTTGTGTACATGAACATGTCTGTTTGTAATGCCCTATACTATAAATATTAACGACGATTAAGATGGCTATTTTGCAGCACATTTTGAACACAAATATGGTTGCTAAGCATTATGTAATGTATTTTTTTGTGTGAATGATATAATTATTTGAATTTTTTATCTAATTTTAATTCACACAAACTTAATTAACAGTATTTGAAGGATAAGAAAATATTTTGAGAATCACCAACAGTATTTCAAGTCCTACACCAGGAAAGCATACACTGCGAGAGGTATTAATGGCCAGGGGTCCGGCATCGCACCAGCACTCTCAACAAGTGTATCCGGGAGCATCTCGTATCGATTGCGCCAATGCAAGGACGACCTTGTTGGCGCGCCGCCAGCCATTCTTGGCCAAGGTCCCGGTTCGACCCTGGGGCGAGGTATAGCCGAATGTGCCGTTACATCGCCGATTACATGAATGGAACATTGAGTGAGATTAACCAAGTATTATTTTTCTACTATCTTGGAACTTACGATTGTACTGCTTATGTCAGTGAGGGTGAGTGAAGACCCAAATCTTTTTTGTACGAGTATTTAATAATATAATAATGAGCGTCAGTAGCTTATTGGACTGCACCTTCCAATATGGAGGATGCAGGTTTAAAGTCCGCCACGTGCCCATAAGTTATCGAAATTATATGTATTAATATCCGACCCTCTCACGATAAAGGAAAACATCGTGAGGAAACCTGCGCACGCCTGCAAAGAGATTCAAAGGTTGTGCGTGAAGTGTACCAATCCGCACTGGGCCCGCGTGGACGACTAAGGCCTAATCGCCCTATACGGGTAGGCTCGTGCCCCTCGGTGGGGACGTTTAATGAGCTGATGATGAAGGCGTCTCCAGTGGTGAAAGGGTTAATCACGTTTACTATATAAAACCGTAATAAAGTTTACTATTATTTATTCTCAACCATCACATACCCATACACATTATACACCAACGTCTCGTTTCCTTCATGGCATTGAGCTGCAAAAGTGCCGTCGTACAACACTAAACAAGGATTACTGGAGCACCGTTATCTAGGAAACGGCGCCGGTCCACAACGAGCCCGTTGCAACCAATGATGTAAAAAGTATAGATTCGTGATATTCTCACAAAACAATCGAAAAAAGTGTTCCGAATGCAGTGACAGTACACATACACGTATTTCGAATGAGCGTACATTTACCTAAACGAAGAGCCTACAACTGTATTCTCCTTGGCGGTTCGTTTTTGAGGCACGGATGGCGTATCTACGTTTATGTATACATATCATTGGTTGCAACACACAAAGGCAATAGCGGGCCATTCTCGGCATCATCCGCTATCTACAACTCGTCTGTGCACTTTTCACGAAATCTTTGAAAGTGTGTTTCTATTTGAGATACCTCGTACCGAGGAAAATTATTATATAAATAAATAGCACCATCATCATCATTACCATCAGCCGATCTGCCCAATCTATATATGCAAATAAACAGTGCACACCTCTTGCCGTACGTGGCAGAAAATGACGACAGAATTGAACTGTAAAAGACCTCCAATAGGGAAGATGCATAATTTTTATTTTTGTATTTATTTAAAGAACTACAGGTATCATTTGCTGCAAAAAAATGTGGTTTGAAATTTGCAATTTAAATTTTCGCGCCAAACCGGCCCGGCGTGACGTTTGACGTCAGATATGTGAATGTACCTACTTTTCGCGTTCATAATTTTGCATTTTTTCTCAACTTTCGAGACTTTTGGAAAGATAAATTTGGATTTTCCTCCAAAATTTACGGTGGGGGAAATCAACATATTTGATACATTCAATTTAAATATTCAATTATTGCACCATGGAGTAACTGTCACTTCTAATAACATGCTATCCAACAAAAAGGTACCATTAACAATTCTCATTATTCCGCATACATTATTTACACACAGTGAAAATGGCTGTGGGGTGTCACAAAACATTTTAATTGCGCCGACGCCGTGGTTACGGAAATTTTCGCTGAATCATTTCCACGCTTAATTTAAAGCAATTGTTTTATTCAAGTCAGTCTAATTAAAGTAGCAGGTAGCGACTGGATGCAGAATTGATTTTAACAGACGGAGGTAGCAATCATTTGAGAAGCCAAATGAAGGTTGGATTGGTTTTTGCCACAGATTTCCCAATACAGGAGATGGGGCAAGCCGCGTTTAAAGTGCGACAACTGTAAGCTCAACGAGCATACACTGGCTACCAGTTTACGCTCTGTGAGACGAGTCAAGACGCACGAATATTAGAAGAAATTACCGTTTTTTTCCAAAATGCCATCCTGTGCAATTGTAACATGCCATCATCGCAATGAATTAGTAAATTTACCAAGAAATATAATAACTTTTCACAGGTAAGAACCGAAAAGAAATTGCGACACTGGGACTGCCTATAAACTTGGCGGCTTGTTCAGTCTAATGTATATTCTGATGTCTGTGGTTTTTGCCTTTCGCATCAACCTATCTCCAGTAAATATACCAGTTTAATATTATCATTTAGCAATCCATTTATTTTTTGGGAGATTCACAGTTATAATAGGCACAATGCTTGTTACAATATGATATGTGTTCAATACTTATTACAAAGCTACATATGCGATATCATTTTACAAAAAATCTATTGAGATACCCACAATTTCACATTCAATACTTTATTTACTGAAATTTGAATTAAAATTTTTCCTATCCTATACCTATTCAACCTATCGCAGTCACTGCTGGACATAGGTCTCCCCCATTCGGCGCCAAGATATCCCGTCCTCCGCTTTTTCCTCATCCAGCCTCCACCAGGCGCACCTTTCGCAATCGTCGCGTCCATCGGCCGGAGGGCGTCCTACGCTACGCTATGCCGAGACGAATTAAAATTTATTATTTATATATTATTATATGTCACAATAGCAAGCAAACCATTGCCGTCTGACCTGTCTACAGTGTCATCACGAAAATCAACCTAATACGAGTACAAATCATGGACACGCATGAAACAAATCCAATACACACATCCGTCAATATGACACAAACACACATATTCCAATGCCTTGTTTTCGTTACCAAATACGCAATAATGAAATGCTGGCGTATTGGAAAAACAAAAGATACGCCATATGTTCCATGATTGATTCCAATCGGAATTTTAAATTACATTTTGAAATTCTTTGTTTAGATTTCGTCTAGAACACTTATAAACCAACCAGTCAACCGTCATCAAGCACTCGGTTAGACTTTTGTATTCTATTAAGAAAACTATTCTTAACTTCACTATAACTACCTTCAGTTCAAATATTTTATATACAATTCGCACAAATAAATTTATTGAATGTTGTCAATGCATTTATAGCATAAAAAAGAACAAGAATATATTTGAAAACGGGAAGGAGCTCAGTTTGCGACGAGCTAAGCTATATATTGTTTTCTGATTTCTTTTTGGCTCTGTTGACAGATGCGAGCCTAATGTTTTAATTTTCCATACAAAAACTGCCCGAATTTCGACACACTTTTTTTGTCGGCTAAACTCCGTCCTTTTTTATACGTCCATGATTGATAAAATAGAAATTGGAAGTGGCTGATACGATCGCATTAAAGTACAAAACTAAAATAAATGCAATTAACGTGTGTAACAAAATGGTCCTCGATTTCAAACTTGGCCCAAAGACTATTTCCTTTCGAGGATTGGACCACTTCGATCGACAACTTTTATAATAAATGTGAACACATTACTATTGCGTACCAATGCGATGTTTAGACGTAGGTCATAAAAAAAATTTTCTTTTATTTTTTGAGCCGTAGTATTTTAAAATTATCCCAATTTTTAAAAACCCCACTGAGTTTATTCAGACCGTAATAAAATAAAAAAAAAAAAAAAATTTAGAAAATAACACTGTGGTTACAAATTGTAAAAAAAATCTGTACAAAAAAAACTAACAGTAAAACCGCATACCTAGCCGGTAACTCCTTGCAATTCTTTAATAAAAACTATGCTACATTATTAAAGACGCCTGCAATGCTTTGTGCCCTTCAGCAAACCGAGGTATTCCCTCATCGGGTGCACGTCGCTGCATTTGACTTTGATAAACTTAAACAATGGAAGGTGCAGTCTTGTTACTGAAGCGGTCGGTTGTTTAAGTTAAATGTACTATAACAATATTCCCGCTGCGTATTCTTATTGTAGAATTCTGATTTAAAATAATTTTAGATTTTTAATGTTATAGATTGCTTTCTGAAGTATTTTTTAGTTATAAGTATTACTATAATGGAGTAATACGAACGTAAAAGGCGGCTTAGGGATAAAAACATTCAGTAGAGAACAGGTTCAAGTAGCAGCCTCTTTTAGAGATCTCTTTTATAAGCGCTTTCTCCAACCCGCCTGCCAAGCGTGGAGACTATTAAAAAAAACACTTCACCATAGTTGACTATGTGTTGTAATGGTTCACTCTGCTGTTTCACCAAGTGTTCCGTGTTCAATTCCCGAGTTGCATAAACACGTATGTTTGTATTGGTCTGGGTATTACAAACAGAAACTCCGTTTTTATTTAGTAGTATAGATAGCGAAGTAGGCCAGTAGTACAGCAGTGGACTGGCATAGACTGTTTAACTGTAAGTTAAGTAAATAGGTGTGCCCTCGAAGGTAAAGTCACTGAGTGAGGACCTCGTTCAGCAGTAGACTTTATAGTTCTTGTATCTAGTCGTCGTCAAATAATGACATAAAATATGACACTTAGACTTTGCACTACACTTTAAAACTTAACACATCCCCGCCGTCAAGACTCTACTATAACTTGAGTGCAATAAACTGATAACTTAAAGAGTAAGCCGAGGACGGCGCGCCTCGGGTGAAACTTTCATTTCATATTTCATTAAGCAATCACATTACTTCGTTCAGCATAAAGAAACCACTATTATGGTGCAATTTAGCCACGCCAAACGACTTTTATGGTTGAGCATGTTTCCATTAAAATATTTGCAACTACGAAGCCGATCGAGAGGCAAGTGGTGACTGTGGCTTTTCGTTGAACAGTAAACCCGATCAATGTATAACGATCTTTTCTAGTGTAAATACTGCTTTTCTGTCATTTGTTTTACTGTAAACAAATTTAGTTCGTCATTTTTTATAACATTAAGCGTGCACTACGACATGTTACAAACCCATCTAGAAAAACTGGTATCTGGCTGTAATCGGAATTTTTACTAGGCTTAAAGAGAAATCAGTTACGCTAATCACGATATAATAACAGCGGCGGCTCATTGGTGTGGACTGTTGCCTTCTGACCTGAAAGGTGAAGGTTCAAATCCCGCCATGTACCAATGTCTTTGCGAATTTTCGAGATTATATGTACGTTTATCCGACGCTCTTACGGTGATGTAAGATCCATCGTGATGAAACCTGCAAAGAGATTCAAAGGACTGTGCTGGAGGTCGGTCAAGTATCCGCACCCCTGGGCCTTGAAGAGAATCAACGCGGGTGAACACTAAGGCCACAATCACCCTGTACGGTCAAGGCGCTGTCCGCCTTGTGTAGTTTATGAGCTGGGATGAATTTCACCTATCCGGGACATAAATTGGACACCCAGATGTGCTCGTGGTTCTTTCTCGGTTTTGTACCTGTTCAGAGACACCGTGTAAGTCAAATTAAATGTGTATCTAGATTTTTATTAACATGTCCAAGATTACGAATGGAGAACAGGGTACGGTCAGGACGCTCACCTGATGGTAAGTGATAACAGCCTACTAGGGCTCTGACGACAGAGCGGCATTGAAGGAGAACGCCAACAACTGATAGACAGCTCATAATATATTGAATGCACCACCATGCCGCACTGCTTCCCGTCACCCGAGACAACCATGTTATCTCTATACCGTGTAATAGTTCACTAGCTACCTAGTGCCTCTCATCCCGAAACCAAAAGTGGCATAATACTCTGTTTCACGGATGATATCTAGACACTGCGGTAAAAAGGGTTCACCCACAGAGCATCCGTAAGGTATACAATTTAGAGCGTAGGAACGAAGCCGCAACAGTTGATAAAGAGAGATCAGTCCAGTTGTGTCGCAATTTATTTTCGGTTCTTACCTGTGAAAAGTTATTATATTTCTTGGTAAATTTACTATTCATTGATAGATGATGCATGTTAACAAGTGCATTGAAGCGAGGATGCATTTTGAAAAAAAAAAAAAACGTATTTCTTCTAACCTATTCGTGCGCTAGACTCGTATCTCACAGAGCGCTTAACTGGACAGCCCGAGGTATGCTCATGACAGCTTACATATCCTGTCGCACTTTAACGCGGACTTGCCCCATCTCTTGTTACTTCGAACCATCTGTGCGGTGGTTACCTACCTAGACGACTCAGTGTCCAAGTCTACACACCAAAGTGAATAATTTTATATGCACTTATAAATCCCAAACAATTGAAGTCATGCCCAGCCTCGGGCCAGTCGGGCATTTTTTTGACTTAGGAAATTTATTTGGTGAATGTCCATCTGGTTAGTTTATAGTGTACACTAAGTAATATTAACTTAAAGTATAGACCTACTATTAGCTAGCGAATATTTATGTGATAAAAAATCCGTGTGGTCTTTTAAAATGAAAAATAGTTAGTCTCATGCCGCTTCGCTCTATATATTCAAGTAGTTTGGTAGTCAGTATCAATATGACTTCAGCACGTTTATGGAGTGCAACCACAAAACTGTTTAAATATGAGTAAGTTTGGCTCGATAGGGACCCTCCCGCTTGATGGACTCCAAAATAGCAGGACACATCTGAAAATCTATATCTTGTTACCCAATTAGTATTTCAAGAAAAAGAAAAAGTAGTGGATAATTGATTTTTTTTTTAAGTTTGTGTTAATTTTAAATTTTAAAATACCAAACACAAAAGATGTTTTCTATGGTTTTTGTTTAAATAAAAAAAAACGTAGGCGCACAACTCAGACATACACGTCACCGAATTATGTGAGGCCCTCAACCGTTGTAAGAGTACGTATAAACAAAAATCAAGCGAGGCCAATTTGTGCTGGAATGCTGCCTCTCGGACATGGCAGGACTCAAGGCCAAAACTCCACTTGATGCCTTTGTTGGAGGCTGAAGCCGGCGAAACAAGCTAATTTAATATTATAAAAAATTAGATATCGTGTTGGTATAAAAATTTATTTCTACCAAAAAAAAAAACGACAAAAAAAAAAAAAAAAAAGAAAAAAAACCATGTAAAAAAAATATAAAGCACAACGTCAATTTTTGGTTTGCTTTTTTTAGTTATGTTTTAATTCTCGCTTTGTATATATGGTGTATACTCCATTTGAGTGGGTATATTTTATGTGACTGGACTTGGTTCTATATAGAATGAGAAAAGAGAGGATGACGCGGGGGCCGGGACGCGGATTGGCCGGGTTGCCCCAAGAAGAAACCCAAACCCGTGGCCTCGATTTGGAATTGTAATGTGTAAGCGAGAGCTCCTAGAATGGTAGTGTGTAACCTTTGAAAAGATAATACCATCTGTGAGTGAAAAAAAAAGTATAACAAAAAAATGAAAGCAGGAGATTTTTGAGAGGTAATATCTGGATATATATGTTCTCAGGTAGTTTGTTACAATATATTATGTTGGAAGATCTGGACAGTGTGATCCTTACGAGGATGGATTTTAAAAGTATACCAATACACGCATTGCGTTCGCTGGTAGGCCGTCGGTGTAAGTAATAAAAGCATGTGCGGATTGTATGTTCGTGCCTAAGCCCGCAAAGTAATAGTGCTGTACGGTGAATCCTCAGAGCCCGGGATACACACTTGCGCAGTGAGACGGTCCTTGTGTGAAGTGTCTGTCGAGCATGAGATCTCCATTCGCGCTAGGACGTCTGATCTTTTGAGGCTGTGTGTTAACATGTTAGTCGTCCCTACTGATTACACTTCACATTGATATGCTTGGAAGGTTTGATTATACGTAAACTGGCGACCAGTTCGGCTTCTTATTGATGGGTTAAGTGAAAATTACTGGCCAATTTTCAGATGTAATTTACGGACATAAAGATTTCACGATGGTGAACATGTAAAGCCAGAGTATCATATGGCCTCAGTTGAAAACTTGCTCGGTGATATGATAATTATATAACCATAACCTTTTCCAATCCTACCAGAACAAACGACAAGTGATGTACACAACATTTTCAAATATCCCCAATTCAACATTTCGGTCGGGTTGGACGACCCGTAAACTGCTAAACGCTCCCACCCCGACCCGAACATTATTTAATTTTATTGATTTCAATGTCAGGCTGACATGCATACACATGTATTACAATACCGGCGAAACAGCCTCTGAACATTGGAAGCTACCTTATTGTTGGCGAGGAGTTATATATCGTTAATATTCCATAAACGGTTATTGCTAACAGTTGCTTCCTGCATTCGGTTTCAGGAAACTGTAATATATCTATGTGTAGGTTGAGTTTACCAAACCCATATGGATAAGTTGCTAGGTCCATCAATGAGGTAATATTTTAAAATTCTCGGTTAACATCTTTATATATCTTATAGTATTACATCTTCTTAGTGATATATAGAAACCAAACGCTCAGGAGTTGCCTGTGTAAACACTTGGTAAATCAAGATCGACTAGCACGAATTTTCATGGTTTTTGGTTCGTTGATTTGTCCCCGCCGTCCGAATAGCAAGAATACATTTTAAAAATAATGAAAACTCGACGAAAACTATTGGAAAAAAGATGAATATTTTTTCCTAAAACTTTGTTTTCATAATTTATTTTGTATCTATTTTATATATCTATAGATGTTCATATTAATTTTGTTTTATTTGTATTACGTTCATCAAAGCCTTAATTAGTTCAGTTAAAGGTAACACAATATTAATTGACTGTTTATGGGCGGTACGCAATGGCGCCGGGCCAGCTAGTATTTGATTAAGATAAATGTAAGTGATGATCCAATTAAATTCAATTAATTGTTGAAAAAACGCGATGGTAAGTGACAAAAAAAAACCTTGGTACCAAAAAAGTCTGTTTTTATTCATAACCTTTGACTGCAACGTGCAAATATTTCAAATAATTTTAAAGGCGATTCATCATCAGCTCATTTTAAACCCCACCGAGGGCACGAGCCTACCCCCGTATATGGCGTGATTAGGCCTTAGCGTCCACGACGGGCCCAGTACGGATTAGACGACTTCACACCGACCTTTAATCTCTTCGCGGCGTGCACATGAAGGTTTCCTCACGATGTTCTCTCCTTCACCGTAAAGAAGCGTCGGATACCGTAAATATAATTTCGAAAGTTCGAAAACACATTGGAACGTGGCGGGATTTGAACCTCAGCCCTCCCGGTAGGAGGGCAACAGTCCGTACCATTGAGCCACAGACAATTGTAACATATTCTATTGAAAACGGGGACCAAGTCCTTTTTCGTTCCGGGCCATCACATTTTTTCTGCTAGTAATTTCCGCCTGTTTAGGCCTCATCAATTAATTAACCATTAATGTGTGTCGGATATTGTCAATTTCAACGCACACTTTCAAATTCAAGCTTGCAAATTAACTGTAATTCCTAAAGGCACCGGGCGCCCGTCTATTCCGCTTATTTGCATTTTAATTACACCGTGTCCATCCTTTGCTTGTGCAGAAAAAAACTGCCGCCATATGAATATAAATTTGCACTTGATACACCGACGGAAAGTCATGTCGCCTTTATGCGGCGTCCAAATAGCAACGGTGACAGAATTTGTACACATTTTCATTAGAGACCCATTCGTAGTATCGCTCTCGTGATATTTTTTTCATTCTACAGAGATAACTGATCATTTTTGAACAAATAATTCCTTAAGCGATTTGTATAATATTATTGATTAATCTACGTTCGCTATCCCAATGATACCTATCTACCATTTTCTCTGTATTCATATTTTAAAAATGTAAACTTGGTTGTTTATTCGTACCTATACATTGGATACGGTCTGAAACTACTGGGTCTATAAGTTACACTATTCCTGTAGAGTGCACAGTAAAAACTATGGTCTTAAGCTTTTTATCGTGGAATAATCTTAGTCCAGCAGTGGACCGTCAAGGGCTGTTAAGGTTGAGAGTCGAATAAATAGATTAGGCCCCATCGCAATACGTATAAAGCTCTTATAATTTTTATACATTCAATAAAGAATTGAATAAAAAATTTTGTTACACAAAAGCTCTACAAAAAGTTCTTTATAGGATTGTACGAGTATTTACAAAGGCAAGAGTCGGTCGCCGAACAAACATAACTTTTGGGCCGCGGCAAACAAAGGTCCTTTCTTTATTGGCATAAGGTGCCTACATGAGAAAGAAATGCATAATCGTGACAAGACAAAGAAAAGTTCGCATTCGGCCAATTTCACGAGAAATATAGAAACCCAGAAACTTTTAAGATTTGAGCTCTTAATTGCTTGTTGAGGAAAATATCAATAACCATATTGACTTCAAAGAAAACCATTCCATAATAGAAGTTAATATGGCCAGCAGTGGATATCGTAAATAAATAGGAAATAACATCCGAACAATGGAAACTCAGCAATAAGGTAGAGATCAATATTAAAATCAGTTAGAAACCGACCACTGAGCCATTCTTATCTATGGTGCCCGAACTCTAATTAAGCAAAAGCTTAACTATGGTAGCTTCTCTTTCTAGTCGGCTATCTCTGATCTTGAGTGGATCAATGGCTGGTAGATGGAAGTGTTGTTCGCCGCCTTGTCGCCATGATGCCATGGTGGTGGCAGCCGCTATCGGCGTCGTGATATGGTAGGTATCGAAATAACAATGAAGATTTTTTATAAGTTATATACATTTTGACCCATTGTTGTTGTTACCAGCAAATAATAATGGAGGATTACTACTGAGCTGATAGTATAGGGGAAAAACTTGACTATAGGTAATAGGTCAAAGTGACGTCGTTTAAACGCTCGGGACAGAGCACTCGAAAAGTTTTCCTCGATCCGATGAATACCGGAGGGCTTTGTTCCAATTCTGTGTCGCTCAAAACGAAGAGGTGAGTCTGGTGTTGCAGGTGTAAGGGCCCACCACTCACCAGGTTATGTTTTCGCCGTCTCGATAGTCGTCTTACGCTGATAGTATGGCAAAAGCAAAGTAGATCGATCGGGCTATGGAATTACGATATGCGTGTTAGCGGCAATGGTATTGGTACAACATGCAATGCATAATCGATAGTATCGTGAGCTCAATTTATATATATGTTGACGACCTATTTGCGTTGTTGCGGTTGAGAGGTCGGGCCCAACACAAGGGTTGGTCGGGTTCGATCCCCGTGCAGGTACTAAACATGTGTCAGTATGAAACATTCTGTTTGTAATGCGTCTGGGTGTTTTCTATTATCATATGTATGTAATTTACAACATATAAAAATATAGTATGTATGTTATCCGTGTAGACCCTAATACATGTGCCTTTATACGCTTTAAGCTTGGGTGCAAGATGCGCAGTGTAAAAAAAAAATAGACTTAAAACTATTAACAGTATCGATACTATCATCATACCAGCCACATGTATGGAATAGTTAATCTGTGCTGAACATAGGACTCTAGCACACACCTGACTAAGCTAATCCACAATCCAAAACGAGTCGTGATAGCTATACATGTTATCTAGAGGCACCTGCAACTTCCTCACGCCGTATCTGTCCATCTTGTAGGCGGCCGTTCCCACGCTGCGCTTGCCGGTACGCGGTCTCATTTCCGCCCAACGGCCATCGGTTTTTCGGCTGTTGTGCCCTGACATTGCCACTTCAACTTGGCTAATGCGAAGTGAAATGTCAGTGACATTAGTGTCTACTACTGGATCTCCTCACTCTAATTCGCGCGATTTGGAAAGAAACCCCAAGTATAGCTCTCTCAATCGCTCCCGTTGCGCGTGATCGATACTATCGGCTTTTTAAATTACACAAAGTATCAGATACTAGCGATAATAATGTCAAATATCAAATATATTTTTTGCAAACAGAATGTGTCATTATAACAATGCCGCCTGTGTAATCCCCGGGTTGTTGATTCTGCAGTATTTTAAGTACAGTAGTATCAACTCCATATCTACCGAATACACAATGTCTATTACATTCTAATAAAATTATGAATAAAAAAACCTTTTGCCTATCGGCCATCGGTTTCTTACGCACTATAGTGCCCTGGCACACTGCACAACCCTACCTAAACGTTACTGTTGTTAGTACTTTAATGTAATTCACGTTATATTCGGTACGGTTACTTCCACAAAAATGAATCGTGATAGTGTCAACCGCATACTTGAATTTGTATAGTGATAAGGTATATGACATCGTTCTGTTAGGACAATCATATGTGTTCATGCCTGAAGATGTATGAGTCACAAGTAAACAAAGTACTCAAGCAGTCATATCTTCCAATTGTTCAAAGTTTTACAGACTAATGTGTGTGATAGTGTCGAGTGAAAAATGCAAAAAAAAATGAGATGCAATCTACTAAGTTTTTAAATAAAAGAATGGTTTGCAGGTTGGTCCAATCAATGCTGCCTATGTCATGGTTATCGCGTATCACTTACATCAGATGAAGCGAACGTAGAGAAAGGTCTAGTGAGCGTCCTGTTCTCACGCATGTGAGCGATACTCTGTACACTCTGGGTAACATCCTGTACTAAGTAAAAAT
>PQWD01005320.1:0-19020 GCA_019425675.1 Leucinodes orbonalis | reverse complement strand
ACTTGCTTACGATTTTAGTTTTTAAACGAACGCCCTTTGATTCACCTACACTGAACCATTTAACAGCCTCGCTCAAAACTAGGTACCTAGGTAACTAAGTGCTACTAGGTGGTAGACTCGGTACCTAATGTTAAGGTGCCACTGCAATGTCAGATATCGTCCTGGGAAATAGGTGTATTTTACACTCTGTGTTTCGGGATGAGGGCACTGTAGCTAGTATAATTATTGGGTATAAGAGAACCTAACATCTGTCGTCTCGAGTGTCGGTGCAGCGCAGTGTTGGACGGAAATAATGACTTCCTACTGTTATTAATTTCCTTTAACACTGTACCTGTTATGGTCAGCGTATCACCGCTACAGTTGTGCAAAACGACCGTGCTGATCCCTAATGACATTTAAAAAAAAACATTAACTCGCAGCAGACGGAATATCAAGCAGTTTAATTAATATCATCATCATTATCAGCTCATTATTACGCCCCCGAGGGCACGAGCCTAGCCGATATAGGGTGATTAGGCCTTAGTCGTCCACGCGGTCCTAATGCGGATTGGACGACTTCACACACATCTCTTCTCTTCGCAGCGTGCGTGAAGATTACTCATGATGTTTCCCTTCACCGTAGAGCGTCGATAAAATAAATCGATTGATTTATTGTTGGTAAATTTAAACTTATAAGTATTTATATTCATACTTTTAATATAGTACATAGACTATTACGGAACTTTACAAGACTTAGAGCTTGCTCATTTTTAACCAGTCCAACTGACAGTTAGTACGGTAACATTGTTGGAAGCAACTCCGGTGCATGTAATTAATGCGCTCGCGGCGAATGCGCATTGCGAACGCGCATTTATTTTTTAAACGCACGAAAAAGCAACTAATTATATTCTTTGTACAAACTGTTTACGTCCACTGTCTATACAATTATACGAAATGCGAGAGCGCGAAGAACAAAGTTAATATGACCACAGATAATCCGGGAATTCAAGATGGCCGAGTTTAAAGTCACTCGACAAGGATTAATTGCTTAGAATATTTTAGAAGAGTTTTTGTTTGTTTATGGTCAACTTTAAATTAAGATGTGAAGTGTCTTTGCTTCGTCGTACTTTAGCGATAGGCTATAAACCATAAAACAGTTAGATATTTGCCAGGATGAGGAAAGCGGAGGACGGGATATCTGGCGCAAAATGGGGACAATCGTAGGCCGACACCCAACCAGATGGATGAGATGACCTGGGTAATAGATGGATGACCTGGGTAGTAGATGGATGACCTGGGTAGTAGATGGATACCTGGGTAGTAGATGGATGTCAAATGCAAGGGATCGGCCCGCGTGGAAATCATTAGAGGGCCTTTGTTTATTGGACATATTAGGCTGTAATGATGATGATAATATTTACTCAAAGTAAATACGAGTATTCAGTATTCATTATCGAATCAGACTGAAACCTGTTAACATTTGAGCCGATAATCTTCATATGGAACTTTCTAAAGTATAGCAAATAATTGCATTGGCGCATTTGCGCGTGGAAAGTGAAACCTAAATTATTACGTCACAGTGGGGGCGATGACCATCATGATGAGGTCATTGTTAATCCTGTCCTTATAAACTTATAATTTATGTTAAGATTAAACCGGACTTTTTGGCGTCTGATCTGTAATATTCAGGGCCCTTTCAACTACAAATTTGATTAAATGATATATTGTTTACAATTTCATATTTTTTGTTCTTCTTAATTTTTGTTTTATTTTGTTTAAAATTTAATCAAAATTAAAAAGTCTTTATTCAGTTTAGGTCTCTAAAGAACACTTATGAATGTCAAATGAAGCTACTCCCGGTTCGGACGGTAGTTTTCTATTGAGAAGAATACAGCAAGAAACTAAACTTTTCAACTAATTAGTGTTTTGTACAGAATAATAACATTTGATATCAAAATAATTATATAAAGGAAATCATAAATAATATTGTATTATTCTTGTCATGTAATGTGAAATATTGCGGTTCAATAAATTACATTTCGTGTTTTTTCTTCTTTAGTATTCAACCAATAGACTATGTGCGCAGATCCTTGCCCTGAAACGTGACGTTCCTGTCTGATTGATCAAGACAAACAGTGTTATTGGTAAAAGGTGCTTTTTAGGAAGTTTCGAGCCTGACTTCTAACACTAAGGGTTTCATTTATGTATCAATTTTGCAGCCCAAAAATGATAACAAGCAAGTCACCCAAACAGACGACCTAAAAACTTTATGCTCTCAACTAAAATAAGCCGAAGGTCGATCGAAGGTGATCGATCACCTTGACATGTTTTCAAAGGAACAGCTCCTTTGAAGTTGGTCGAAGGAGCTGTCCGCGGCAAAACAACATGATTAAATCGAATAAGGCATAATATACGAAGTGAAAGCGCAAAATGTAAACACACTACATTATTATCTCTTAGATAAAATTAAACATATAATTCTATTCAACCTATCGCAGTCCACTGCTGGACATAGGCCTCCCTCATTTTGCGCCAGATATCCCGGTCCTCCGCTTTTCTCATCCAGCCTCCACCAGCGACCTTAAACATATAATTGTAGGATAAAAATGTTGTTCTTTAATTTCGGTATAACGTATATAAGCAGCGAAAATGCTCGGTTTTCTTAAAACGTACTGCAAAAGATTAAACAGCCTCAACAAAGATGATACTATTATAATAGCCTTAGTTCGCAGCCATCTAGAATACGCTAGTGTTGCTTGGAACCCAGTGTACAGCGCACCATCGCAGAGGGTGGAAGGTATACAACGTTGCGTTCACCAGACACCTAGCATACATCACTCCAGTATCACCTACCGACGGCCGTACAAGGATAGGTTAGCTTTTTTCAAATGAAAACGTTAAAAACGCGCCGTACTGTTACAGACTTGCTATTCCTGCACAAGTTATTGAATAATAGGATAAAATGCCAACATCTACTATCTAACATCAAACTTAATGTCCCATACAGATGTCCTAGATATAAATCCAAATTTTTTTACATACAACCATGCAAAACTAACTTAGGTCGACATCACCCGATATCACGAATCTGTTCTAATTATAACGAAATAGCTTCTGAATCAAACATTGATATCTTCCGCGATAGTCTGCACGTGTTCAGACATAAACTGCTGAACCATCTCGGAGAGACGTGATTAAGTTTTTGTGTAATTTAATTAATTATTTAACTGTTGTCATCGGTGAATGCTGTGTACACCTGTTATTGACATACATACTAGTCTGAGTTGTAAGGAAATTGTGTACTTTTAATGCTTTGTGTGTTATGTTGTTGGTGTACCTATTTAAATAAATAAATAAATAAATAAACGTTAAGTAATGGCAGTCCTTACGGAATAAATTACAATCGTGCGATGAGGAAATGATGGTTACTTTGGCGTGAGTAAAAAATAACGTGCATGTGAGACAGTAGGGTTGGCAAACGTTGGTAATTTTTTTTATTATAAAGTTAGGTTGCACTACAAAATCTCGCCAACTTAGTGTTTAGTACATTTGGTTGAAAATAGCATTTATATTAAAAGATCACTCCTTGTTCGGTGTCCTCCAAAGTTTTAAACAAAAATCAATCTTCTGTTTACAACATCTAATATTTCCAAAAATATTAAAAAGTAAAAGGTAATTTTTCATTAATACAATAAATATTACACTCATTATTTGTCAATTAATGAAATAACTGGGTAAATGAGATTTTACATCTGTCGCATTGGATGACAAGACAACTGCAAACATTACAGTTTCGAAGGACGTTTTTTTTTGTCTAAAGTTTTTTCAGTCCTGTCATGGGCAGGTATATAACTGGCTATTGTTTTTAGAAATTCGTCTTGCCGGTAATAAACATATCATCAAAAAATCTGGGCAGAATTTCAAAAACTTTTTGTTATTTTGGTCAACCCTGTCGCCATCGAAAGTGTATCTGTTTCGCAAACAGTTGGTTTATCAACCGGTCTGGGTGCAGTTACGTCACGTGCGGCCCCTTTGAATCCCGACACTCCTGTATTCACTCCAAAATGCAAAACTCCACCACTAATTTGTTGCTTGATTGATGCATTTTTAATGCAATTAACGGTTGATGCGTACAAAGTGAAAATTAATTTCGATGTTACGTTAACTGTGACGGATTGCGGTGCGATCAAGTGTTTTTAAAGATTGATCAGTATAATTTGATGGCTTCGGGATTTCGGTGGTTGCTGTGCCCTTATAGTTGTCAAAATCCTGCCAAAATTTTGTCTGACTTCTAATAAGCACTTACAATCGTTTAAACACAAGAATATACAACGTATTATCAAATCAAAACGTTCATTTCTTCTTTTATATTTATATTTACAAAATAAATGATAAACAGATATTCACACAATTGTTGGAATTAAATTAATTTCAACCATTTATTGTCATCATCAATAATTTAAATAAATTAATAATAACTATTATGTCCTTGTGTTTTTTACCAAGTTCTGATCTGGTAATTACCGATAGTATCGTTACTTATTAATAAAATTAACTCTTTATAAATAGTTCATACCATAATTACCATATCAAATTTTTTTATCACATAAACTTATGTCATTTTACCAGAATATGATACTGACAAGCATTCTTTGCTTTCAAAATTGTTTCAATATGGCTAATGCATGTTGTAGTTAGATTGATAAAGTAAACAATAGTCTGACCGTCTTTCGACCTCTGACTTGCTTCTTACACAGCAATTGCGAAATGGCAACAAGTATTAAATGCAAAATGAAATGTATTTTTGTGGCACTGCATCATCTTTAATCCAAACATAGACCAGACAAACATCAAACTAAACAATCTTAATACATTTACTTAATCTTCGTTAAAAAAATA
This sequence comes from Leucinodes orbonalis, assembly GCA_019425675.1. Taxonomy (NCBI): domain Eukaryota; kingdom Metazoa; phylum Arthropoda; class Insecta; order Lepidoptera; family Crambidae; genus Leucinodes; species Leucinodes orbonalis. The sequence goes on along the minus strand of PQWD01005320.1, from coordinate 14,142 downwards.
TGTAATGCAAAACTCTAATTATTTCAAAATCTTAACAACTTGTCCTTGAACTTACAACTTAATAAAAGAAGAGAAGGATCAATATCGTTATTATTTGATAATTTACTAATAATTTTATTTGTCTTGTCCTCAGATTCAAACACGGATTGTACAAGCCAAGATTATCAGCGAGTTCATGCGTACATATTGCTAAGGTATATTTCTTTTTTGTTATATCTATACTAATATTATAAAGCTGAAGAGTTTGTTTGTTTGTTTGAACGCGCTAATCTCGAAACTACTGGTCCGATTTGAAAAATTCTTTCAGTGTTATGTAGCTCATTTATCGAGGAAGGCTTTTATAGGCTATATATCATCACGCTATAAGCAATAGAAGCGGAGCAGCAATGAATAATGTTTCAAAATCCGTGGGGAAATTTACTTACTTGGAGATTCCGCTGCGTACGCTGCGTAAACGCTTAAAGTTTCGCAAAAGTCATGTATGAGAGTATTATTACCCTTTTAAAGGTCTACAAAGAAGTCCGCGACAGCATATGTCTATCTTTTAAGGTTAGCTCCCTATAACATATTTTTTGCTAATTTTTTTTTTCTAAAATAATGCATCATTTGGCGAAGCTATTTTCATAGACATGATATCAATCCTTATCCAAATAAATACTTAATTTATCACAAGTATTTTATTTGAAACAAAATTGCCTTTTACATCATTCAATTTAAATGAATATCTTATGAGATATCGCAGTTTTAACTCACCTATATAAACGAAGTAGCGGGTAAAAGAGAGCGTTAGGCCAAAGTAACTATTTCACGCGGACGAAGTCGCACGCAAAAGCTAGTTGTTTATAATATAGTCAGATAAGTGACGACATAATGGTAAACAGTAACCGCTGCTCATTGACATCTGCAATGCCAAATGCACAGCCACACACAAAGCAACTAATGAGAAGACGTACTGCAGGGCACGGGCCTTTTTTGCACAGCATAGCCATGGGGAGATTGGACAGTAGCCAGGGTTACCACCTTTAGGGGAAAACAAATCGGGACGATCGGGCATCCATCAGTGACGTTCGAAGTTAGGTCCAATCATATTATGACGCATTGGACAGCCTGAGAAAATGAAACTTTTTTTGCATTTATAATATAAATGTAATAATCATTGAAATTGTTATTTTTTCCATACATTTCTTTTTTTTGACGTGCGGATTTTAATAATTCGATATCAAGTTTGTTATAAATGATGTTATTTGATTGATCGTATCGCATATTGTAAAAAATCGGGACTTAATCGATAGGTCGTCGGGACCAGGGACAATGCCTTCAAATCGGGACTGTCCCGGCAAAATCGGGACGGGTGGCAACTCTGACCGTATCCCACCACGGGGACCCAATACGTTTTGGTGGGCGTTAACGACTACTATCCTAAGTTTGGAGCCAGGACCAACTTAACGTGCGCCGCGCATGCGCATGCCAAAGCGCAGAATCGTCACTTTTTTCAAATCAGTGATTCAACCGAAATGTTTTAAACAAACTTAAAAAAATCACACGTGGCTTTTACTTCTTTCTTTCTTTCTTCTTTTGCAATCTCCCCGTAGGATTCGAATCTACGTAAGACTCATAAATATGTTTATTGTAAATACCCATTTACAACACCATATTTCTCAAGCACACCGCTCTCTGGCCATCCATCAGTTTGCAAAACACAATCAGCCTGCATCAGCTTTAAAGCAGTTTCAATTAGATTCAGATCTAGCTCGGCCTAAATATCTACCTCGTGGGAGTCATCCGTCGAGAAAAGTGGCTCATTGTGTGTCTGTTCACACACTGTTTGGTATTTCTAAGAGTTCACTGAGTGTATTCAATTGCACGTTTACTAATATAAGAAAGAAATATTTAATATGTCTTAACATCGCATCTCTATCCCTTTTTATATATTTGTATGCTACTGCAAGATACCTTGTCTCCCATATTTTACGTCAGATATCCTGGTCCTCCAACAAGATGGAGTGATGACATCCGAAAAACAGCCGGTAACAGTTGGCATCGGTAGATAGATATATGTGGCGTGCTATTGGAGAGGCCTATGTTCAGCAGTGGACAGGAGTAGGCTGATGATGATGATGATCCTGGTCCTCCTCTTTCCCTATCCAGCCTCCACCAGCGACCTTTCACAATCCGTCAGTGCCTCGGACCGGGCGTCCTACGCTACGCTTGCCAACTCGTCCGCCCCAAAATTCCTCGGTTCTGCGACATACGCGACCGGTCCACGGCCATTTCTAAATGCTGATCTGGGGAACTATGTCACTACCTTTAGTCTTATCCCTAAGATGCCGTGCATGAGTAGTTTCATTCATCAAATTTTAGTCAGGTAAATTTGTGAAATGGTTAAATAGTATACTGTTCCCCTATTGTCTTTAACATGATGATATCTAGCCCAAAACCTGCCTCTATAAATGACCACCCAGAAGACATATATTTAACGACGTCTCTGTGATCGCCAGGGTGAAAACCGGTAGCGATCACCGTATGGTAAGAGGCACGTTAAATATTAATGTTCAACTGGAGAGGTCTCGCCTGATGAAGTCTACGCTCCGACCTAACGTGCTTCAAATCAATAACCCCGAGAGCTTTCAACTCGAACTGCAGAATCGCTTTGAATGCCTAGAGAGCTGCGTAACAGTGGACGATATAAATAGCGGGCTAGTGGAAACTCTGCAAACAGTTGGGTCTAAGTTTTGCAAGGGACAACGCAAATTAAGACCCAATAAACTATCTCAACAGACTCTCGATCTCATGGCGACAAGACGACAGATGAAACTGCAGTCTTCAGACGACGCGTCACAATACCGGCAGCTTAATAGACGTATATCCAGCTCCTTGCGACGCGATATTCGTCGCTTTAATACAAAGTGTATTAAAGAGGCGATCGAACGGAACAGGGGTTCCAAGGTGTTTGCAAGGAACATGTCTGTTGGGCAAAGCCAGCTGACTAGTCTGAAGACCAACAGTGGAAATGTAGTCTCATCTAAACCAGAGATTTTGAGGGAGATTGAGAAGTTTTACAGCGAGTTATATACCGCTACACAGATTCCCGCTTCAAGCTTAGCCGAAGACCCGAGAGCTAAGTTAACCCGACATTTATCTGAGGATATCCCGGAAGTCACCTTGAGCGAGATTAGGATGGCTCTGAAACAACTTAAGCGAAATAAGGCCCCCGGAGAAGACGGAATTACCGCAGAACTTTTGAAAGCAGGTGGCACGCCAGTGCTTAAGACCCTTCAGAAGCTCTTTAATTCCGTGATCCGTGAGGGTGCGACGCCAGAGGCGTGGAGCAATGGCGTGGTGGTGCTTTTCTTCAAAAAAGGCGACAAAACCTTGCTGAAGAATTATAGACCCATCACGCTATTGAGCCACATTTACAAGTTGTTCTCCAGAGTCATCACGAACCGTCTCGCGCGTAGGTTTGATGATTTCCAGCCCCCGAACAAGCCGGGTTCCGCAAAGGCTTCAGCACCATAGACCACATACATACGCTGCGGCAGGTTATACAGAAGACTAGAGAGTATAACCGGCCATTATGCTTGGCGTTTGTGGACTATGAGAAAGCCTTTGATTCGATCGAGACTTGGGCTGTGCTTCAGGCCCTCCAACGGTGCCATATTGACTTTCGCTATATCGAAGTATTGAGATGTCTGTACGAGAGCGCTACTATGTCAGTCCGTGTACATGAAGAGCTTACACAACCTATCCAATTGCACCGAGGAGTGAGACAGGGAGACGTTATATCTCCGAAACTGTTCACAGTTGCGTTGGAAGATATGTTTAAGCTGCTCGATTGGAAAGGACTTGGCATCAACGTGAATGGCGAGTACATCACTCATCTTCGATTTGCCGATGATATAGTAGTCATGGCAGAATCCATGGAGGATTTAAGCACTATGCTCGAAACCCTAGACGGAGCTTCTCAACAGGTGGGTCTTAAAATGAACATGGACAAGACGAAAGTCATGTCTAATGCCCATGTCGTACCTATACCGATATCAGTTGGAAGTTCTGTCCTCGAAGTTGTTGACGAATATGTGTACCTGGGACAGGTAGTCCAAATGGGTAGGTCCAACTTCGAGAAGGAGGTTTCTCGTCGAATCCAATTAGGATGGGCAGCGTTCGGGAAGTTAAGGCAGATCTTTTCGTCCAAAATACCTCAGTGTCTCAAGACGAAGGTCTTTGACCAGTGTGTGTTGCCAGTTATGACATACGGAAGCGAAACGTGGTCGCTCACTAAGGGCCTCTTGAATAGACTCAAGGTTGCTCAGCGTGCTATGGAGAGGGCTATGTTAGGTGTCTCCCTACGCGATAAAATCCGAAACGATGATATCCGTAGGAGAACTAGGGTGACCGACATAGCCCAGAGGATTAGCAAGTTGAAGTGGCAGTGGGCAGGGCACATAGTGCGTAGAACCGATGGCCGATGGGGCGGAAAGGTTCTCGAGTGGCGTCCACGTAACGGAAAGCGAAGCGTAGGCCGACCCCAACCAGATGGACGGATGATCTGGTTAAGGTGGCGGGTAGCAGATGGATGTCAACTGCAAGGGATCGGTCCGCGTGGAAATCATTAGGGGAGGCCTTCGTTCAGCAGTGGACATAATTGGGCTGTAATGATGATGATGATGATGATAAATGGGCTATCTAACACTGAAATATTTTTACAATTAAACCGGTAGCTCCTGAGATTAGCGCGTTCTAGTAAACAATCAAAGTTTTAGCTTTATTATTTATTGAAGCTAAGTACCTAGTGTTGTAATATGAAATTATATTTCTAGCAAAATTGAATTCCAGCCATTAATAAATAGGAAACTGCGAAACATGAAAGCGAAAGACCATCTTATAAAGCTGATGTTTAAACCATCAACATTTTAAAATCAATAGCCCGCTCATTAGCAAAGTTTTCTATGCAACAGATCAAAGATTTGAGCATAACGATGGCGGTGACGCTCTCACTATTTGTATTTGCTGCACATCCATGCGGGCTTATCGCCTTAGCGATCTATACCACTCAACCATCGAATGATTGGAGGAGTAGTGAATATATTTAATGCTGGATGTGGTGCAAGTTACAAAAGTATGGGGGTATGAATGATCTTGGAAATTGGCGAATATTTGGACAAAGTACTCATAAGCCTTAGGCCAGAATACCTTGCTCAATCAATAGATAAGATTGTCTTATTTATTCGTTATAATTATTATTGACAAGATCTTTATCTACAGAATGTATCTAGCACTAAATTAATCACTCTACAACCTTCAATAATTAAGTACTTACTTTTTTTTCAATATAAATATAAACGTTTGGGGATCCAACCCAGAAATGTCGGTTTAGTACCAGACTTGTCGACCTCATACCACTTCGAAGGCATAATTCAAAATCGTGGCCTTCTTTTTCTAATATTGAGTATTTAAATGCGTATTTTCCATACTTTATCTAATAATATAAACGTTGCTTTTATTTCAAAGTAATCACTTTTTTTTACTTTATTTATTAATAGTGAACTACATATAATTCGCAACTGGTTTAAAATGTAGCGTTTCGTCTTATTTACTTGTCTTACGGGTCACACTAAAACAAGCATCCCCTTATTTATTTGCGGACACTTTTTTTTTTTTTTCTTCATGACCTTGCACGGTTTGTGCATCCGCAAATGCAGACACTTTATAAGTTATAAGTACTGTACTAAANAAAAAAAAAATTTATGTGTATGCTTATTATCTTCCTTATTTTTTTTGGCCGCAGATGGCCTTTACAGCTTCACCAGGCAATTGGCGAGCGCAGATGACTCTTAGCCTTAAAATTTACACAAAAAATCTAAAGGCGTCCCAGAGTGGGACTCGAACCTCGGCTAAGGGCTTTGGGGTAACAAAATCGCGTCCGCTTGTGCCTCACACACCGCGTCGCCTGCGCACGCGCTCGCTAATCTCAACCATCGATCCTTGTTAATTGATCACTCGCACCTGCCGCCGGGACATCTGGACACAACATTTCTCTGAAACACTATCTCCACTCCATTCACTACTGCGTCCGTTTATTTTTGTCGCTTCCACCAGCCAGATTCATCTTGCAAATGAAGTCGTCAAAATAAAAAACTGCAATGATCTCGTGCGTTTGGATCTTGCAATGTTTGCTTGGAGCGGCGTTTGCTTAGTTATAATTAAGATTTAATATTTTAAAATTAATCTCAAAATATATGTAGTTCGTTTTAACACTGATACATTTTAATTAAACGCTAGTAGATATCGACAGCCTCGGTGGCTTAATGATGTGAACTATCACCCTCCTACTGGGAGGGCTGTGGTTCAAATCCCGCCACGTACCAATATGTTTTCGAATTTTCGAAATTATATATGTATTATCCGACGCGTGAAGGAAAACATCGTGAGGCAACCTACGCACGCCTGCGAATAGATTGAAAGATTGTGTGAAGTCGTCCAACCCGCACTGGGCCCGCGTGGACGACTAAGGCCTAAAACACCCTTACGGGTAGGCTCATGCCCCAGGGACGTTTAATGAGCTGATGATGATTAGATATCTTAAGTCTTCTCATCTTTAGGTAGTGGGAACGTTATTTCAACAATCGTTTTATTTATCTTTGTTTTCTGTCAGGCAGCTTGCACTACAAGAAGGCTGTAAATTGAATTGTCACGAATATAACGTTGAATATTATTGCAGAAGATATACAAATTACTAGGCTCAAAGTTGCACAACGTGTAATGCGATAGCATATAGAATATCCATCTAAAGTGATCTACATAGCTTGAAGGATTAACAAGTTGTAGTTTCCTTTGATATAAGTTAATAAATATCATCAACCACGCAAAGGGGGGAAAAGGCCTTGGTCGTCCACGCGGGCCCAGTGTGGATTGGCAGACTTCACGTACAACCTTTTAATCTCTTCGCAGGCGTGTCCAGCTTACCTCACCATGTTTTCATTCACTGGATATACGTACATGTTATAATTTCAAATATTCGAAAGACTATTGAACCCGCACCCTGCAGATATGAAGGCGACGGACTACACCAACGAGCCACCGACGCTTTTTTAAATATATAAAGTTATAAATTATTATCAGTATCAGCAACATACTTGTATCAAATGTTTTCGTAACTGCACACAATAACACTAATTTCAATGCCCATTCTGTAGAGCACGAACCGATTTCGGTAATGCCCAAATATTGTAACACAATACTCGGCATTACGGTTATTATGAATGTTGTGGAAACGACACGAGGCGGCGCCACTGTCGCAATGCGCAGGCGCACCGTGCGCCGCTATAATTTATTCATTATAGCTAGTCTCAAAAAAGGCATTTGAAGCTAGTCATTTCCATAGTGGCCAAGAGTCGCATTAATGGTCTTCACATCATCATCATCAGCCCATCAAAAGTCCCCACCGAGCGGCACGAGCCTACCCGTATATGGTGCATAGGCCTTTGTCATCCACACGGGCCCAGTGCGGATTGGCTAACTTCACCCACACCCTTAAATCTCTTCGCGTGCGTGCGCGGGCTTCCTCCTAACGCTTCCCTTCACCGTACGAGTGTCGGATAAACGTACATATAATTTCGAAAATACATTGGTACGTGGCGGGATTTGAACCTGCACCCTCCAGACCGGAAGGCAAGAGTCCACACAACTGAGCCACTGACGCTCTCGATTTGTATATTACTGTGAATAATTATGTGGTTAATAAATGGTTTCTTTACATTGAGGATTTTCTTACAGAGAACCTTCTGGACATTTTATCTCCTCCATCCAGCGTTGGGTGTTACCCACAGACATCAGAATATACAATTAGACTGGACAAGCCGCCAAGTTTATAGGCAGTCCCAGTGTCGCAATTTCTTTTCGGTTCTTACCTGTGAAAAGTTATTATATTTCTTGGTAAATTTACTGATTCATTGCGATGATGGCATGTTACAATTGCACAGGATGGCATTTTGGAAAAAAACGGTAATTTCTTCTTATATTCGTGCGTCTTGACTAGTCTCACAGAATGTAAACTGGTAGCCAGTGTATGCTCGTTGAGCTTACAGTTGTCGCTCTTTAAACGCGGCTTGCCCCATCTCCTGTATTGGGAAATCTGTGGTGTTACCTCTACTACTTTATTCAGCCTCAGGGGTCAGTCAGTATATCAGGGGGAACTCCTCTGCGATAAACCTAAGGAGAATATCTTAAGTAACCAGTAGTTTGACGAGTGTATGGTGCGCTAGGTTTGTCTCTGTTTCCAGAGGTTTCGAGTTTGTATTCCGATTGTAACAGGTATTTATTTGTTGGACAATAACGATCAAGTCATTACATATTTATTTAGCTATATATAAAATATCGATGTTAATCCATTTTCTGATATTCTTGCAATTGCGTGCGTATTCAAATATTTATAATTGAACTTTTGAAATTTCCGTCTTTATCAAGAAATAGCACATCCTGTATCAGAACCATAAACTGTAAACTTGTTAGGTACCCGGAACATAATTGCAGCAAGGGCGCGAGGGTGGCGAAGAAACAATAGCAGAGTATGCGCAGGCGCCGCGAGCGCACACGAAGCGCTGCGGACGGAGGAGGCACCTACTAAGCAAATCTTATCTTTTTTATCTGACTTCATTATAATTATCATCATCATTTCTATCATACAGTCCACTGTTCATTTAAACCATATACAGACCTCTATTTGAAGTGGAAAAGTTTAACTTCATTCAGGGATAAAATTCATTCATTCTCTCAGGGATAAAATCAGAAATGATGTTGTTCATGAGAGAACTGAAGTTGCCGACATAGTTGGCGAATCAACAAGTTGAAGTGGCACTATCACGTATTTAGTAGAACTGATGACCGTACGCGGTCTGCACTCAGACCGCGTCTTGGTAAGCGTAGCCTTGGTCGCCCTCCGGCCCAATTGAATACCTTGCGAATAGTTGCTGGTGGAGGCTGGATGAGAAAGCAAAGGATCAGGATATTGGCTTTAAATGGGATACCTGTTTCCAGCACTAGACTGCGATAGGTTAAAGAGAAAAAGTCCATAGTCCGTTAGATTAGACCTCGTTACTAAACACGTTAGTTCAGTGCGCGATGGTGCTTGCCAAAGCCACGTTAATTGTTCGTCAGGTGTAAGCTTATTTTAACATCCCTAAGTATAAAATGCAATTGATCTTTATTATTTGTATACTAAGGTACCTGTATATTGCTAGTACAAAACATGCAGTCAACACGTTGTTTTTCCGGCCCACGTCCGAAACAACAACACTCGCAAACGTCATGTCCACAACATTGTGGCTGCGCGTGCGCCGGCTATTACACTCGGTAGACAATACGCTAGATGCGAGATTGCGTCCATTGTTCTACGGTACGCTGCCGGCTGTGCTCGCCGCCCTCGCAGACCACAGGCATAGACCTATTTTTAGGAGCTAAAAACCTATCCGAACTAATAAACGAGACGCTTGCTAGTTTGACCCGGTATACAATGGTCATTGTCAATACAGATCAGTTCTGGTCAATAAATAATGCTGCAAAGAAACAAATGAATTTTTAGTGGCGTTTTTGTTTAAGCTAACGACCACCCAACCCGCTTGACCAAAGCCTATCTCGAAAGCTGTGCAACCTGGTGGTATTTTACTACTGTATTTCAACGTAAAACTTAATGCTCCATCCTCGCCAACGAGTTGAATGGAGGTTCGCCTCAGTACGTTCTTGCCTTTATCTGTTACTGCCAGAGACTTTCCCTGAAAGATACGACCTGGCTTAACAAAAAGTGTATTCCATTTCGTCGGATATTTCAAATGTACATGGGCGATGGTGTCATTTAACATCGTATGAGCCGTTTGCTCATTTGGTCCCTTTAGCATAAAAATACCTGCAGTCAAGAGAGCTGAATAAAAATGCTTCCCTCGTCTCATATCACGGTACACCACTTTCCTCATCCAGTCTTCACTGTCGATCTTTCACAAATCCTCGGTCTTTTGGACCTAAGGTTATTCTACGTTACGGTTACCAAGATCCTTTTCTGTATCAGTGGTATGTTGACTTTACGATATTTTAGAGTACTACATCAACTAGTTATTTTTAGATTCCAAAGAACTCAAAGTTCTCCGAGATATTTCCAATTTGATACTTATTTATTTGTTACCTAATGTAATAAAGTAATAAGCAGAAAAAAGCTCTAATTGAGTTTTTTGCCGAACTCTTCTCATTTTAAAATGTATTCTGAACCGATGGTAGCGACATTTGATATTGATTGATTTATAAGTAACTTCATCATCATCATCATCATTACAGCCTAATTATGTCCACTGCTGAACGAAGGCCTCCCTATGATGTTCCACGCGGACGATCCCTTGCAGTTGACATCCATCTGCTACCCGCCACCTTAACCAGATCATCCGTCCATCTGGTTGAGGGTTGTTTAAGTAACTTCATTAGCACTCATTAAAAATTATTTTTAATCCAAATTTCAACTAGGTTTCAGAAACTTCTCAATTATGTATGTATATTATTTAGGAACTTATACTCGTAATCTTTCTTAACAGATTTTCACACAAACAATGCCATTTGTTGTAAATCTTTTATTAAATATCTTCCGTGTATTGAATTTTTGCTAAACTAATCACCATGCGAGTAACGTAACATTCTCACACTTTCATTACATATTACCTATTGTGTAAAGTGACCAAAACTTCAGACCTCCAACGTATTTTCGCTGAATAAAACTTTCATACAACAAGAAATGTTATAGCAAGCTCAGGGATCATCTTTATTTGGTCGGTAATATCTTCATCCCTTTTGTGACTGATTTTTAATCATCAATACTTGCACTCTCATGAAAGTGTTAATCTTAAATTAACAATACCCGATAGTGAACTTTGTGTGGTATCAATAAAGTGCAATTTTACGCATCATCAAACCCGTTGTTTTAATGGCGGGATCATTGCGGTGTCGATGATGGTATGAGTAATCGATTTTTAGCTTTTGTGTGAGAAAATTACTGATCATTTTAATTATTGGCCCTTCAATGGTATCGCCGTGGAAGTGTATAGAAAGGCTGGTGTTTGTCTTGATGCTTGTTGGTCGATGACTTTGAATCAACTGTATCATAACATGAAATGAATTTGCTTTCTATTGATTATACAGTGTGCAGTGAAGTGTTATTTTTTCTGATAAATAACTAGACGGTAAAATGCAATCTGGTTTCAGTTGTAAGTATAGTCAGTGGCCTGCACTCCATATATGAAAAGGGGCAGTGCATACCATGTGCTTCAGACAACCTAAAAAATCGCTACCAATTAAAATAGCACATATTCGCCCATTTCCCTTTACAGATTTGAAACCATAGACGAGCTCCTGTCATCGACAACACTTAATTTGACAAAAATGTAAATTATGTATTGATTTGCGATTAGTGTCAATCAATCAATCAATCAGCCCACCACTGTCCACTGCTGAACATAGGCCTCCCCCAATGAGCGTCATCTATCCCGGTCCTGAGCAGCCTGCATCCATCCTCCACCAGCCACCCTCTTCAAATCGTCCGTCCATCGGGCCGCCGGACGTCCCACACTGCGCTTGCCTAAGCGAGGCCGCCACTCCAACACGTTTCGGCTCCAGCGACCATCTGACCGTCTGGAGACATGACCAGCCACTTCCACTTCAGCGTGTTAATTCTAAGAGCAATGTCGATAACCTTAGTTCTCCGGCGGATATCTTCATTACGAATTTTATCCGCCAATGAGATCCCGAGCATTTCTCTCTCCATTGCACGCTGAGCGACCCTTAACTTGTGAACCAGTCCTACGGTGTATGTCATTACAGGAAGGACGCACTGGTTGAAAACCCTCGCCTTCAATGATGCGGGATCGACGACTCAAAAAAATAATACACTATTCTAATGATATTCCATATATAGTAATCTATGCCCTATTCATAATCTATGTGCACCTCACTTAGTATATAAGAAGGTTATAGATATACCTAGTCGAAGTAAGAGCGTCGGTGGCTCAGTGTTGTGGACTGTCGCCTTCCTACCGGGAGGGCTGAGGTTCAAATCCCGACACGTACCAATGTATTTTCGAATTTTCGAATATATGTAGTATGACGCTCTTGAAGGAAAACATCGTGAGGAAACCTTCATGCACGCTTGCGAAGAGATTCGAAGGTTGTGTGTGAAGTCGTCCAATCCGCACTGGGCCCGCGTGGACGACTAAGGCCTAATCACCCTATACGGGTAGGCTCGTGCCCCTCGGTGGGACGTTTAATGAGCTGATGATGAGATATACCTAGTATATAGAGCGAACTTTGTTTATTTGCGGTTATAAAGGGCGTCCTTTTTTATTAATTACTTCTAAGGCATAATACCTAATCATATTTATATGTATGTGGTCTCCATTACGGTACCTTTCGGCTTCAACGACTATCGTTTTACGAACTATATACCCAACCCATTGAAATTTTTGGTATTAAATTATTAACATACTACTATATTTTTAAAAACCAGTCTTTAATATCGGCTCTTTGTTTGCTGCAACTTTGTTAATGGTTAAATAATTAAAATACAACCACGGCTTTGCATGACAGTTAGAATGACTTTCAATACCATCTCCATTATCCCACGCTTCTAAGAAATTATGTATTGTATGAATTTTATATATTAAAACTCTTCCATGCAAAACAAAGTAGTTACGCGTTTAAAAACCATCTGTCCGGTTAAAATCGTGTGACATTTTGACATAATTACCCTCATACGGAGGGATGGTCATTGTTTGGTAAATTCCATCATTATGATGTTGAGAAATGCGTGTATAAAAAAACGAGAAATAGTAGTCGACGAGTGGAGATGTGACGCTTAATAAAGTACATTAGCCACGTCTCAGATTGAATAAATGCAACAAGTAAAAAACGCGATGTACTTAATTGCACAGAGTCGTTTTCGTAGAACTTTTAGCTTCTGCCATCAAACAATTGCATACTTTTAGTAGTAATAAACAATACTAAAAAATATACACTGACATTAATATATCGGAATAACTAGTGTCCATGAGTTGCGGTTAAGGTTGCCAACTATAGTGGGGCCTCGTTAATCATTCATCATCATCATCAGCTCATTAAACGTCCCCACCGAGGGGCACGAGCCTACCCGTATAGGGTGATTAGGCCTTAGTCGTCCACGCGGGCCCAGTGCGGTCTGGACGACTTCACACAACCTTCGAATCTCTTCGCAGGCGTGCATGAAGGTTTCCTCACGATGTTTTCCTTCACCGTAAGAGCGTCGGATAACGTACATATATTTTCAAAAATTTGAAAACACATTGGTACGTGTCGGGATTTGAACCTCAGCCCTCCCGGTAGGAAGGCGACAGTCTACACCATTGAGCTACCGATGCTCCTCGTTAATCCGGGGAGGCAAAAACAAGACCCTTTTCGGATTCTCGAGTCGTCCGAGTTTTAGTATGCCATATTTAATGTAGCGAATACATGTTTCACCGAAATGAAACATGTGTTTTATTAACATAAATAAATTTTTAAATTACAAATGTACAACGTATAGCATAAAGGCAAATGTTCAAAATTACAACAATGAAGAAAATCAGTACCTTAATAAAACATTAGTTAATTCATCTTGAATGTGTCTGTAATACTCTTTTGTTTGTAATTTTCGCATTTCATTTCGAAAACTCGGTCTTTAAGTCGACGGAGAATCATAATTTCGTGGCTATCAAATTCGTTTTCTTCACGGTCGGATTACAGAGATCACCGAACAAGCGTGAGTTTTCTTTTATGTGAAAATTGGCAAAAGGGCAGACATATCACCTGATGGAAAGGGAATACTGCCGCCCATGGACATTTGCAACACCAAAGGAGCTACAAGATGCGTTGCCGGCCTTTTAAATAATTACCGAGTTCCTACTGTAAGTGTTACTTTTTTCTACAGTATTATACTGTTTTTCACTTAATTATACTTCTTACTGTTGCATTTTTTACTTGTTACTGTTTTATAGCGTCTGGACCGTTACACCAAATGGGTATAGCCATCTGCGTATATAAAAGCCTACTTATGTTCGAAAGAAAATGACACATGTTACGTCGCCAAAGGTGAATGCACCAATG
>PQWD01005319.1:0-21106 GCA_019425675.1 Leucinodes orbonalis | reverse complement strand
TGTTTGGTAGTCTAATAATACAGTCCTATTATTCATTCCTCTCGACACGACTTCAATATTCATAAGGGGTTTTGGACGTAAACCACACAATGGGTAGCATCGATCAACCAGCATAGATGGCGTCACAAATGTCAATTGAATGAAAAATCTTGCAATTATGCGCCTTATTATTAAATAATACAGATAGTATAATTGAAAGAAACCTTACTCAGTACACAAAATAACTAGTTTTCTCCTTCCCATTTTGCACTCTTTGTTCGTAAAATATAGTATTATCCTTATCATTTTACTTGTGATCAAGTGTCCAGGGGTGGCAATGTTTACTTACCTGTCGTCGTGACGTCCGCAAATCTTCTAGTTTGCCTGCCAATGAAATAAAAAAACAGGTTTGAACCCGCTCTCACCTGAAGAAGATCAATGTGTTGGTAAACGATTTAATAGATAAAACTGACTAATGACAGGGCTGGCTCAAGCACACCCGTTCCGCACACACACATTGACCAGGTATCCTCAATTAATGTTCAATAACGTTTATCCTGATTGAGTAGACGATGCTGTCGAGCCGTGTTATTACCGTCGGCCAATGAAGGCTGCACTTATAGCGAAACTGGGAAATAATAACCGCCAATTTAATTGAAACATCTCTGCATCGGATTGCATTATGTCATTAGACGGGACCCGTAATGGATGGGTAACACTTTTGTTTGCTTCGTCTGTGAACAATTGAATCGGTTTGATTTAGAATCGGCATTGGCTTATAGTGGTTTAATGTAGGGGAACCTTTATACAGACTTGTTGTTCGTTCCAGAAACTCAAAACTTGAACTCTGGTTAACAATTAATAAATGTGAATCGATAAAGATAGCATCAGATGCTGTGCAGACCAAAATACGGCAAAAGTGTATCCAAAAAATGCGTAATTATTTAGAGAAGTCCGACTGTGGACTGTAATGGCTTCTTTAACCCAGCTTCTACCAGCGACCTTTCAAAGTCGGCGGTTAATTGCCAGGTGTAATCATACTATTATAATGATTCGTTTTAATCTCAATTTCAAAGAAAGAAAAACTTTTGCTAACCACATACCCGATATAAGATACAAATTTACAAACAGAAAAATTACAAATGATCGAAACCAGAACAATAACGGGTAATATCAGTAGCATGCACAGAGATTATAAGTAGAGTATACAAAGAGCATGACACCGCAGAAACAATAAATAATTTACATTTTTGTCAAATTAAATGCTGTCAATGACAGCAAATCGCTTATGGTATTGAAAGCTGTAGAGGAAAATGGACGAATAAGTGGGAATCATTTAATATGTTGGCGATTTGTCGGGTTGTTTGGACGCACAGGGTGTGCACTGCTTATTTGTACATATGGAGTTTAGGCCACTGGGTAATATTATGGTGGTGGTGGTTAAGAGGACCCAACCTCAGCATGTGCCACAGCGAGCTACAAGACCCCTGCAGCGCTGATGTTCCCGCTGATTTCGGTTATCTTTGCTACCATTGAAAGCTCAAATTTGACCATTTCTTTTGATTCTGGCAGAATAACAGCGCTGCCGTGTCTGTCCACTTCTGTTTATTATAATATAACCGCACAGACACGGCAGCATAAGCTGAGACAGGGCCCTTTTGACCACAAAATTTTAATTCATGTTATACCTTCTTACTTTTTTATTTCTCTTTTTAAATTGTTTTATTGTATTGTCCTTTTTATGTCATTGTACAATTTTGTTGTGAAATAAATGTTTTTTCTTTCTTTCTTTCAAGTCACTAATTTGCCCTTTCACGTGCAAGTAACTAGCATAATCAGACAAGACGAGTCACACGCGAATTTAAGACCAAAATATTATATTAATATCCACCGACATTTGACTCAGTGCCACCTGGCCCTTATAAATGCAAAGAGACTTTCGAAAAATATACTTTCTTTTAAAATATACTTTTTTATAATCGATTGACTATGTGATCGTCAACCGAACACACCAGCTATTACGCCATGGAGCCTCCGTAAGTATTTGCTATATCGATAGCTATAGGTGAGTTTGAGAAAACCAAGCCTGATAATTCTATATACGAACTCCCTTTGGAACTGGAGCCTAAACTTGGTTACCTAGCCTTTTAACGCCATAAGCCGAGATTCGAGTCCCACTCTGGGACGCCCTTAAGTTCGTTGTGTATTATTTAAGGCTAAGAGCCATCTACGCCAAATGCCAGGTGAAGCTGTAAAGACCATCTGCGACCAACAGCGGTAGTCAGTTCGACAAAAGAAGTGTGTCATCAGCTCATAAAACGTTCACCGAGGGGCGTTTTTAGGCCTTAGTCGTCCAGCGGGCCCAGTGCGGGTTGGACAACTTCACGCACAACCTTTGAATCACTTCTCAGGCGTGCACAGCTTTCTCACGATGTTTTCCTTCACTGTAAGTGCGTCGGATAACATATAATTTCGAAAATTCGAAAACACATTGATACGTGGCGGGATTTGAACATCAACCCTCCCGGCAGGAGGGCAACAGTCCACATCACAGATTTCCCAATACAGGAGATGGGGCAAGCCGCGTTTAAAGTGCGACAATTGTAACATGCCATCATCGCAATGAATCAGTAAATTTACCAAGAAATATAATAACTTTTCACAGGTAAGAACCGAAAAGAAATTGCGACACTGGGACTGCCTATAAACTTGGCGGCTTGTCCAGTCTAATTGTATATTCGGATGTCTGTGGTCCACACCATTGAGCCACCGACACTCACAATAGAAGTATTAACACATAACGTAATAAAGAACCCTTAAAAGCTGCAAGTAAAATTTAGTCCAAAATTCTAATATTTTTAACCACGTCTAAGCGGTTACACGATAATAACTACTATCCCCACGCATCTGCCCGACCAAGATAATGATTGAACATTAAAAGACAATATACCCATATAGGTACATAGCATATATTACTGTTATACCAGGACGCCAGCTTTCGTGCTTCATTATATCATACTTTTAGGGTTCCTTAGTGAAGTCAAGTATACAAGTAACATTTGAAAACTGAGCGTACAAACATTTGTGTGCATAAACATGTCTGTTTGTGTTGGGCTGGGTGTTTTTATAAGTATGTATTTACAAAAAGCAAAGGATGTTTATCCTTTGTTTTGAGCCTATAACAAGCTTATACTTAGTTTGAGGCTAGGTTGCGCTGTGTATATAATAGTAGACATTTATAAACATATTTATAATAAGTTAGCTGATTTTAAACTCAGAAAAAAGTGTTCAACGTGCTAATCGCATCAAGTTTCCAAATCTAAATCTAGTACATACTTCAATCATTTATTGCATTATCTGTCTTTATTTTAAGTAACATCTTGCCATTGTGTCATATATGGAGACGCCAGATTAAAATACGAGTTGTCACGTTGATCGTGAATCCTATGCTTCTACCAGTTGTCACCACCCCATAGCAAATATTTGTTTATACCATATTTAGAGCATAAATGTCGTCATCTTTTTTCCGTAATCTGTAATATCTTATTTCAATTATATATTTTTTCTGTCGAAATGTATGTATTTTACATAATTCAGACTCGCCATCTCCTGGACCAATTTGTATAGGAATTCTGACAGGTAGGAAATGTATGTATTCATATACCAGCTATATTTTTTTGTGGTGACGGCTTAAGAATACAATTGGCACCACCTCTATGCTTGTTTTTCCGGTCATTTAAAAAGCAGGAAAACTAACAATCTGTTAACGCGTTTCTTGTTATTTTGTGTATTTAATCCAGTTATTTTTAGTATTATGATTGCTTTTCTAGGGTTTCACTGAAGTGTCCTGCTCCTTGAGGACCAGAATAAATGCTGAGTGAAGTCCTATTTGACATTTATTTCTTTTCATATTTTTTTTTATTTTGTATGTTTATTTTTTGCCAAATGAATGTATTTCTTTCTACGTTTTTTTAAATATATAAAATGATCATGTTTATTTAAAAAGGATACGGAACCTAACGACTCGGAATTGAACGGCTCCCAACCGGTTTTTTTCACTTAAAACTGTTGCAAAGGAAGTGTCGTGTACCGATCCGCTTTTTGCTCCATACATGGAATAATAAATCTCGTACATTGTATAAATTCATAAAAGCGGGAAAAAGAGGTATTGCCGGTAGACATAAGCAGGCTAGTTTTCTGTTATGAATGGACGATTGTTTTTTCGAGATTGCTCTCAACCAGTTATAAGGTAATGTAATCTTGTTGATTTTTAATTATTATTTTTCATAACTTAGGTATTCTTTACATTACATTGCATTTGAAATTACCCCTTATACAAATTAGTTTTGTTTATTGCAGTAGGAACTCTTTACTAATGTATAAAGTTGTCGAATATAAGTATATTATTTAAATTTTTAATATACGAGTAGCGTTTTTGTCTTATTTATAGTGTTTATGTCTAATTTAACACTTTTTCAAGTTTAATTATAAGTCAATTTGGGAAATATAAATATAAATTTATTCTAAATTACAAAAAATCTTAAGAGAAGTAGCAAAATTGGATTCAGTAAATGTAAAGGCTGAAGAAAAACAGTGGCATGGCATTTGGCGGAAAGTGTTCTGTTTCTTGCATTAAATATATATTTGTTTACCTTGTGAACTCGAGTAATGAAATAATATAAACTGGATCGCTTAACTCCATTATCATCTATAACAAATCACAACCAACCAAAGACAAGCTAATGAAGCTATTAAAAAAAGTTTTGTTTGTAAACAATTGTACGCATATTAAAACATTTAGTAGGAAAATTAATTTTCTCATCCCTAGTGTCGTTGGCAAAAAAGTTCAATTTAAAACCTCGTTCGAATTTATTGTTTAATTCTCCTGTAATTTTAATTGCGACCATTTAGATTCCAGGTAAGTACTTTGGGTACGACTAATTCTGTATCACCTGCCAACAACTAGCAAGTTATGTCAGTAAGCTAATGCACTCCGTCTCTATCCAAACTATTAGGAGTGAAAGAGACGACTGCACGTCTTTTAAGGAGGTTGACAGGGATCATTTAAAAGTACCAGTATTCTTCAGTTCGTTGAAGCGCCATATAATTATTTCCTATAACCAATGTAATGGTCTAGTCTACAATTTCAGAACTATTGTACGGCTGCTGTCTAACGAAGTTTTTCTTAAATACAAAAAAGTAATACACGGTACCTCATGTTTATGAATTATATTAATATTAGGGCTTTTTGCGAAGATTTCAATAGTACTCGTAGATATTTACAGAAATATAGAAATGTCGTCGTGTCATAAATTTAGGTTTTTATGCTATTATCAGCTCATTATACGTTCCCACTGAGGGGCACGAGCTTACCCGTAAAAGGTGTATAGTCCTTAGTCCTCCACGCATACCCAGTGCGTATAAGTGGATGTTAACAACTTCCATCTTAAGTCTGAAGACAGAACCGATGGCTTAACGTGCCCTCCGAAGCAAGGAATCATCTCCCTTTCCGAACAATCACGTGATTCAGACTGCAATACTATAAGCAAACTGGTAAAATCGCAGTGTTGTTTCCTTGCGAGATTCGAACCCACGACCTCCGGTTTATGCGATTTAAGCCAAACGCTGTACTCACTAGACCAAGCAGTAAATAGAAATCTCGGTACTATTTGCAAAAAATATTTTGCCGCTTATCAATCGACCGAATTACATTTTTATTTAAAGGTAAGACGGTTGACGGCCCATCTGATGTAATGTCTGGGCTACTGAGACGTCGCTATTACACCAACGGTTCCGGGTTCGATCCCCGGGCAGTACAAACATTTTTTGTGCATGAACATGTGTGTTTGTATTAGTTTGGGGTTTTCTATGTATAATATGTTTGTATTTATTAAAACGTATGTAAGTATGTTTATTAGTTGTTTAGTATCCATATAGGCCAATGCTTAGTTTGGGGCTAGATGGCGCTGTGTGAACGTCAGTGGATATCTATATTATACTGCACTGCGGTGAATACCACCCCAGATGACAAAATATCGAAAATACTAGTTATTTTATAATTAAAATTAACGTATTTTTACAGTGCAATCGACATGCGGTTCGTGAATGTGCAACGAAACAATGCGTACAGCAATTCCCTAATTAGTAAAACAAGTGATACTTAAAGACCTAGCGGCTGTAAGGTGCACTAAATACTTGCACAATGTTCAAAGGCGGCTGCGGGTGAGTAGGTATTACGCCACTTAAGAACGCACAACTTTTTAGGGTTCCGTATGAAAACATGTAGTTAACCTATTTGTAAACAAACAAAAAATATTAGATACATTTATGTCCTCAAAATAGTTTTTTTAAATATAATTTCCTTTATTTATTACTATGGCATGTCGTGTTAGCTTTTAAATATAACAACGATTCGTTGTGTTACTTATGATTGAAAAATTGTAATTGATATTATCGTTTGTTATGTTGGTTGTCCTTAAAAGAATAAATTAAACAAAAAAAAAAAAAAATTAAACCAATATTATACATACGTACATTTATCCTTTATACCAAGAAGATCTCACATTTTGACGACTTATGTCGTGAGATCGTAGAGTCGACTAGTACACCAAGGGTTTCAAGTATTGACACCGTACAATAGAAACATATGTGTGCATAAAATTGTCTGTTGGGTCGATCTGCAGGCCGATCGCGCTAAATTTTGACAGGTATAAAGTAGCTAAACTTCTTGGACCGAAATACAACTTTTTGGTCAATTTCATATCGCGCATAATCATTTGACAGCTAATTCAGACGAAATTGCACCTTAATATTATGACCGAACATCGAAAATGTCAACTATAACAGGATCGGAAAGATTTCGTAACTACACCCATATTTTAATGGAAAAGTTTCGTTTTAAAATAAGGCGATCTACGTACTGTATAGTTATAGTATGTGTTTACAAAAAAAAATACAGTTCCTTAGTAAATTTATTCGTTATTCAGTGCCCATAGTACAAGCACATGGCTTGTACTGTGTAAATTAATCAGAAATAATCCCCTTGCTATTTCCATAATTGTTGACATAGTTCAAACAAGAGTTCCATTCGTAACAATGCTAACATTATCTACGGAACTCTATCCTTAATTATAAACTATTTGATATGACACTTTTTTATGCAATTGCCAGAGCCGAGAAACAAACTCTCCCAAAGGTTAAAATGTATATTAAACGATCAATTTGTCATTTTGTACATTGCTTAATTAATTAGCCTCCTCTTTTTATTGAGTACATAATTCGTAGTCATAACTAATTACTTCATTAAAGTCGCGAGCTGCGAAATGAATTACGTATTTATTTTATTTTGTCATCTTTAACACCTTTCGTCGAGTCATCTATCAAAATATTGTTATACTCAAAAACGTGAAGCCTTACTGTATTTCTACATTGAAATAAATTTTAATTTAATATTGAAATTATAAAAATTTTGCATAACTGCTGTATCCACTATAGATTAAACCACTGTTATAGTGTGAGAACTGTTATACTTATGAAAAATAATATCGTTNTTAATATATTGTTAACATAACACGCTACAAATTAAAGACATCTTTTTAAATTCTTGGATTTCATTGAAATAAGTTAGTACCGACCGGGAGGGCGCAGGTTCACGTAACAATGTGTTTTGGAATTCTTTGAATTATATGTACGTTATCCGCCGCTCCTACGGTAAAGGAAAACATCCTCAGTAGTCCCTCGTTAACGACTAAGGCCTACACACCCTATACGGGTAGGCTCGTGTCCCTCGGTGGGGACGTTTAATGAGCTGATGATGATGATGTGCTATGTGATAGAGATGATAAGTCAAAGTATGCAGTGTTGAAGTCATTGAGAAGATTTTGAATTTAATTTTGAGGAGACCTCAATGTTTACAAACATGCAGTACAGGCTGCTGAAGTTGTCTTGGGTCTCGAAGATATAGGCAAACACGTTTCTGATCTGCTTATGCGTTAATGAAATTTATTATCTGCTGAGTCCCGTTATATCAATCTATGAGGTGTCAGAGTAAATTGTTGGTTTCCAAGTTTGAATGCGTTTCCATTTCATGGACCGCCAAATGTACCCAACGGCACAGTTTGATATTGTTAAGGAATTCCAAACTAGTTTTAACTGGATGCAGTGGGTCCATACATGGAATTGCACTTCCATTTGCAACAGTGATGGATGTGCATTAAATCTTTATTTTTGGTCAAAAGTTATTCCACTGTTTTTAGAACCATGCCAAACTTTTAGATATAATTGGCATAATTTTTAATTATTAAGCATCAGAGCGTCGGTGGCTCAATGGTGTGAACTGCCGCCATCCTACCGGGAGGGCTGAGGTTCAAATCCCGACACGTACCAATGTGTTTTCGAATTTTCGAAAATATATGTACGACATCCGACGCTCTTACGGTGAAGGAAAACATCGTGAGGAAACCTTCATGCACGCCTGCAAAGAGATTCGAAGGTTCTGTGTGAAGTCGTCCAACCCGCACTGGGCCCGCGTGGACGACTAAGGCCTAATCACCATATACGGGTAGGCTCGTGCCCCTCGGTGGGGACGTTTAATGAGCTGACGATGCTGATGAAGCATCAGTGGCTCATTGGTGGGGACTGTTGCCTTCCGATATGGAGGGTGCAGGTTCAAATCCCGACACATACCAATGTATTTTTGATTTTTAGAAATTATATGTACGTTTATCCGACGCTGCGCCTACGAAAAAGTTCAAAGCCTGTGCCGTGCAGTGAGCCGATATAGTCTGATGATGATGATGATGAAGACCACACACAACTCATTGATGGTGAAAAATTCTTAATTTTGCAGATACATGTTTGTTTTTTTATCCAACGCTCTTACGGCGAAGGAAAACATCGTGAGGTAACCGGTGGACGACTGCGAAAAAATTTACCCATATTTTTAAATAGTTAGTTGTGCGTAAAGTCGACCAATCCGCAGTGGACCCGCGTGGACGACTAAAACCTATACACCCTATACGGGTAGGATAGTGCCCCTCGGTGGGGACGTACAGCTTATGATGATAATGATTTAATGATCAAAATTATAGTATAAAAGTTATCGTTCCAGATTGGATTTAACGTAAATTAGGTGTTTGAATTCTAACTTATGGTGCATCTAAAATAATGTAATAAGGTACTTAAGGATTTAAAGAATTGATTTGTTATTGTGCAAGAAGAAAATTAATGTTTGTAAGAATCCGTAGCATTCGATACTCATCTGTGGCAACAAATTTTGAAGGGCTACATAAAACAAACGATTACAAATGCTATGAACTATTAAAGGCGTCACAAACAAATGGCAGATATTTTCAAACCAAATCACTCGTAGGCTTCAGAGTTAGTACATGACAAAATAATATACAAGACAACCTGTAATAAGTACATAATAGGTCCAATGGAAGCCAGTGATTCGAAAGTCACCCTGTATAACCTGTTAATATATTATTTTTACATTATTGTAAAATATACGATAGCAACAGAAAACTCGAAATAGGAAATTGTCGCGTTAGGCAGGAAATATTCTCGGGGGACACTTCGTCACCTTTTTTAAAGCAAAAGTTATGTTTATGGAGTATCAGTGATCAGCATTGACTGATGCGACAGTCAGTTAAATAAATGGACTGCAAAAATATTATTGTGATTTTTAGTAAGCAGACAAATAAAAAGTGCTTTGTTTCGTCTGCAGTTTCATTATGTTTGTAACAAAACATTATGTCAATAATCGAAATTGAATCAGGCTTTTAGTTTTTAGATTTCATTAGTTTTAGCTATAATAACTTGAGCTAGTTCACAGTTCGTATCATTTACATTTAATTATTTAAATCTAACACTAAGGAGTGCTTTTAAATGGAAGGTATGGGGAATAAGGAATGGGGATTTTATCTTTCGTAGGTTACGGATTCACCAACATTCGCCGATTTATACTGTTTAAATGCTTTCTCGCATCTTCATCCAACTATACCTCTAAGGAAACATGTTTTTATTTATCTTAGTTTAAAACTATGTTTTAAGCCCATTAATGGAACAACTATGTTGCGTTATCCTAATCATACCTTTAAGTACCACTTAAGTATTACATTGTTATTATCAGTATTCAAACGAATTTTAGATTTTCCATAAGCGGCCGTTTGTAGCACGGGTGGATAGTTACAAAACATAATATATGAATCTATTGTCTACGTGCGTGCTACTTAAGTAAATTATTAAGTGCTTTTAAAATCGATTACATAGACTTTGCCTATTTCGGGAAACAAATCTATATTCAATATGGTCTACTTAGAAAACAAATATATCTAATATAAATGTATGTTTACTGACATACCTAAATAACAAAATTGTGTGGTGGTCTCGGAACGAAATGTTAGTTAAAAATATCCTCATTTGCAAGGTTTAAGCCTTTTTTGAGGTATAATACAAAACCGTAGGTTGCACTTTTGAGTCTTATGGAATCCCCAATTTGGTTCTTTCCATTTAATAAAATATTAAAGATAACGGAAAACGTAAGTAAATAATTAAGCGCGTTGTACTGTAAAGACAGCGCCATCTATTGGCGATAATAAGAACGAAACTGACGTAAAACTTTAACAAGCCTAAATTTTGTAGCCTATTAATTTAACAATGCAACATTTCCAAAACGCATTTACGCCGTCGTTATTTCCTTTCGTAAACCTTAAAAGCATCTGTTCCAGGAACTTTAATGCTAACGGGTCTCATAATAATAATGACAATCATTCATTATTCATTGCGTTAATTACTTGAGTTAGACTCTCATGTTTACTGTGGCAATTACACGGGATTACAGCTTTTCAGACTGTTGGCGTAAATGCGTAATTGGCTTGTACTGTCGATTAAGAGTCATGTACGTTTTACAACCTGAACAGAAGGGGTCTGTTGTCTGGTTTAATTGTAAAGGAAGCAACGCCGTTAAACATTTTATTTGAACAGATTCAGCTTGGCGAGTTACCTGTGGATTGCTAGCTGGAAATACTTTGGTGACATTATTTCACGACTTGTATGTGACATGTCTATGATTTTTGCATGATTATAACTGATATATTTAAACATTTTTTTTGTGTTATGAAAAGTCTTCTTACTTAGATCAGATATGTAAGTAAGAAATACATATTTTCTTACAAAAAAACTCTTCTTTAAAGCCACGCGTACACTACTTTACTCGCTATCTATTTTGATATTGTGAAGTAATATTTATGTTTTAACATAATCTGCTTGAGAAGTCTTTTAATTGTTACATCAGGTATGTAGGGAGTACAACATTTGTTAAAAAAAACTATTGAAGTCACGAGTAAACCCGTTAATAGGTGATATGCTCGATCATTAGGGAGGAGGATCCGCTTGCGAGTGCGAACAGGCGGCGGAGGACTGGGCGAAGGAGGCGGTGGTGGCACCAGCTTCGCCCACCCTAGTAGGGGCTGTGGATAGCGGATCGAGGGGCATCTGCTATTACACACCTTACAAGCCCCTGCGAATGTGGGATAGTCTATGTTTCTAGACTTCCCCAAGCCTCCGAAAGAGGATAGCCGGGTCCGCACCTACATCGCGGACGGCGTCGACGGACTGCATGGTCGGATGCGCTCAGCGCTTGCCCGCAGTCTGTCACCAGACGTAGCGCACGGACACAGAGGAGTTTAGTCGGTAGGAGTCCGACATAACTGCTCGTTCCCCCTAGAATGGGCAGTATCCAATGCAGGATTCTCCTCTTATAATATTTATGTTCAGGATAAAAATACTATAAAAATTAAAACTACATCAAATTCACTTGATTTTGTTAATATTCAACATAATCTACTTAAGAATTCTTTCATTAAACCATCATCCTATTCCTATTCAACCTATCGCAGTCCACTGCTGGACATAGTGTCGTGAAGCGACAAATGAGAAGACCAATAATAGAGGGATATGGAATTTAATAGAATAAAAGACCTAATACAAAATAACTAAACGTGGATGGGAATGAGTGGAGGTGTAGAGTGAGAGGTATGTATGATGAAGGTGTATAGTGTGGTAGCTTGTATCTTCCTTGTTCGTCTTCTACAGCTTAGGATGCACAAGGAAACTGCAGGGATGAGCACGATGGCACGAGCAGTGAGTTTGGTGCGCCGAGGAGGGCTTGATTCCACAGGGCCGCGTAGTATTAGGGCGCTTCCAGGGATTCACTGGCACCTGGTGCGCGTCAGCTCCGGCGATAGGACACCCGAAGCTCCAATAGTTTGGCTTCTCACGTAACAGCCTCGGCAGCAGTAGCGGCAGCAGCGATTTGTGGAATGTAAATGAGAGTTTGGTTAGTATGCGAGTCGCGTAAGAAAGACTTCGTAAGGTCTCTCCCGGTAAGAATTTCGAGATATTATCCCGAAAGAAACCAAAGAATCACAAGAGAATCACAAAATATCACAGTAGGTAACACAGCAAGAACTTGGTGAAAGAATAATAAGAGTAACTGATGAGAGAATCAAAGAATGGAATCCATCCAAAAGAATCTGGTGAAAAGCCCGAATCGAAAAGCCTCCTACAGCAGCCAAAGGCCTCTATTTATATACAGCCTTTGACAACCGTCAATTTCAAATCATTTCTTAATTCGAAATAAATTAGATTTTAAAGTAGGTCATATAGCATAAATAGGGAATTTAAGAATCAATTCAGCGTTGCTAGGGGAAACTCATAGATATAAACAAACATGTCAAATAAATGAAAAAGGTGATTTAAATCTCTAAAAAGGGTGAAAAATATAAAAGATTGGATGGAGAATGAAGGAAAAATGATATGGCATCTAATGCAATGGGTCCGGTTCATATAAGTTTTCCCGGACCGAAGTTATTGCGGCTGAAAGAATCGAGAGTTACAATGCATAGTGATATTGAAGTGAAAATAATGAAAATAATAATACATATGTAAAATTGAATAAAAGTAAATAACAAAAATGAAAAGGTTAGTACTACATTTCCTACAATAGGTCTCCCCCATTTCGCGCCAGATATCCCGGTCCTCCGCTTTCCTCATCCAGCCTCCACCAGCGACCTTTAGCAAGTCGTCGATCCATCGGGCCGGAGGGCGTCCTACGCTACACTTGCCGAGACGCGGTCTCCACTCCAGAACTCGTCTGCTTCAACGGCCATCGGTTCTGCGACATACGTGACCAGCCCACTGCCACTTCAACTTGCTGATCATACTTGGATTTAATTCATTTATTAAATTAATAAGAGAGGTTTAAATCTTAACATTCACGAGGCAAAACAGAAAACTTTCAGAAACCACCAATGAAAGTTTCTACAATTATTTAGTAAAGCACATACTAAATTTGCATATGTGAAAAAGAGTTCAGTGGTTTTAGGCATTTCACAGAAGACCTTTGCACGAGAATATCGAGGGTTACGCTTCATCACATATTATATTTCACACACCGTTTAAGGTTTCCAAGAATCGAAACCACATTTGATATAATAAAGGGTATAACATTAAATATATTTAACGTGCTATTAGCTTTCAATCAGAAGTCGTATCAAATGTACTCGTAATGTTCCAACATCTCACAAAGTTATAGTTTATATGTATATATGACTTAACTTGTAATTTGACTTTGAATTTTATCACTTTAATGATACTTTTTGAAATAAAATTCATCATGCTCTCTGGTTCGTTTGGCATAATAACTTATAAGTTATTTTGCCAGACCATTTTTTTTAAATGGAACATAAATGTTTTGTGTTCCATATTTTTTCAATTCATTATTTTATTTTAAACTATCCTAAATTGTTATGCTTTTGAGTCCTATACTAAGAGCATAGCTTACGTAATTCTTCAGCTATAGCAGCGATTTGGTAAAAGGAAGTGTTGGCTTTATTTTTAATAAGTACATCAAAAGAAGAGGCCAACCAAAACCTTGGTACTTATTAAAACATTTCAGCCATAACAAACATTCCTACAGAAATCCCCCTCGTGACTTTTACTTTTAAGATAATTAAGACAGCAACTTATCGCGCTTGTCCAATGTGTATTAGCGAGTCACTGGAGCTTTGTTCGCTTATATAGATAATGCACTAGAAATAGGTAGGGTTGGGTCATCTGGTTGAGGGTTGAGCTCTTCGTTGAGTAAATCCCTAACTCCAATACTAAGTTATATATTTTTCTGTAAACCACCATACAAAAGGCTGCGAAGAGCTGCAAAACTCGGATCCGGTCCGCGTGGTGGGTGAAAGTTCGATCTCCTCATAACTATGATGACCCTGTAATGGGAGGTAATATGTCGAAGATGATCTTAAAAAGCTTTGAATATTGAAGCTTCTACTAAACTTACTTTAAGGTATAAATATTATTTACTTTATCGGATTAGTCTAGACAGACTAGCCTTGAAGTTCAGGGTGCGTTGAGAGCTATTTTAAATCACGCTACGGGGAGAAATTGAAAATTTATTATGAGTATTTTTTTTACTTTTACTAAAAAAGGTTTATCGTTATAAAACTTTAACAGCGTTAATTAAAGGGTCAGGTATTTAAATAATAACAGAATAAATTATAAGACTCATACACAATTTAGGTTGCTGAACTTATTTAACGACGGGAATCCAGACAAAATAGAAAATCTATTGTGTCTGGCGCTTTAAGGCGTCATTGGCGGTCGAAGGGTTAAAGAAAACTACAAACTACATAAATTGAAAGCTTTTAAGTATAAAATATAACGAGTCTGATGTTCAATTTATTTATCAAAAACGGTTTAAGAAATTTCAAATACTATCAACATACTTTGGAGTGTAGATTTTTTTCTAAAGGACCAGTGCTGTTGGCCGCAGATGGCCTTTGCAGCTTCACCGATTGGCGAGCCCAGATGAAAAAAATACACAACGAGCCGAAGGGCGTCCTTGATAACCTCGACTAAGGGCGTTATGGGGAGGGTATCCTAGTATATCATCATCATCAGCTCATCAAAAGTCACCACCCAGGAGCACGAGCCTTCCCGTAAATGGTGTAGCCTTAATTGTCCACGAGGGCCCAATGCGGTTCGGCTCGTTGCAATATGCAATTCAAAATGCAATTCAAAGGTTGTGCGATAAATTAGCCAATTTATCGCACAACCTTTGAATCTTTCGCAGGCGTGCGCGTGTTTCCTCACGATGTTTTACTTCATCGATATTCTTACCTAGTTTAGGGGAGATAGCGGCCCGGCACACGCTTGTTACGCGAATAGGGACTGAGCGAAACTACGGGGAGTCGCGTCGAAGGCCCGTGGTAACTCGGATGTCGGTTAAATTGGGTTGCAGGTCTTCTTTCACACATTGTTTTTTTTTATGTTATAAGTGTACAAGATGGTGTGGATTACTGATGGTATTTGAAACGCCTAACCTTGGCAGAGCGGCATTGAAGAAGGCCAACAACTGATAGACAGTTATTATCCTCCAACAATGCTGCACTGCGCCCGACACCCGAGACAACAGATGTTAGGTCTCTTATACCCGTTAATTCTACTACAGTACTAGCTACAGTGCCCTTATCCCGAAACACAAAAGTGTATAACACTCCTGTTTCTCGGGACGATATCTGGCACTGCGATGGTACCTACCTAGACGACTCAGTATCGAGTCTACTACCTAGTAAAATAAAAGGAAATGGAACGGTGGGCAATAACTTAATCGGACTGATGAATGTTAACAAGTACCAATATTAATACAATAAAAAATTTTGATTTATACTTTTCCAGCACAAAATCTTTAATTTTGGTAATTCTTGGACCCTCGCCCCCAAAAAATGGAGTATCCACTGGACCCCCAAATATAGTCCGATCGCGGCCTTTGGCGGAACAGAGTGGATTTTATTTTAAAGCCAATAGTTGCAATATTAAATAATCTGAGTCTACTTTATACTTAATTCAATTTTCGAGAATAGTGCTAGAGCATTCATAAGTGAATTTAAGTAAACAATTTTAAGAGTATTTACGAACTTAACAATGATTGACATTAAATAAATAAATAAATAAAAATCCTCTGACATTCACACAGCGCCATCTAGCCCCAAGTTAAGCGTGAAGCCTGTATTATGGGTACAAAACAACGGATAAACACACTTATATATTTTTTTTGTAAATAATACATATTATACATAGAAAACACCCAGACCATTACAAACACACTTGTTCATGCACACAAATGTTTGTACTGCCCGGGAATCGAACCCGGAACCCTTCGTGGTGCAGTTGAACTTTCAACCGCAACACCAAATGGGTCGTCAAATGGATTCGGATATAGGACCCCTTGTTACGTATGGTCTAATTTGTTTTCATAAATGAGATATTAATTTCGTTTGAAAGTAGGTTATTTAGTAACTAGAACTTTTTGATTATATATGATCTCCTAGTAGATTTTTTTATATTTTCCTCTCTTCTGACGATGATGTACCTATTGAACCTTGCTAATTTTCTTTTCATCATTATAATATTTCAATATTAAAAATTAATGAATAATAAATCGGCCGTTCATCATCATCAGCTCATTATACGTCCCCACCGAGGGGCACGAGCCTACCCGTAATAGGGTGATTAGGCCTTAGTCGTCCACGCGGGCCCAGTGCGGATTGGACGACTTCACACACAACCTTCGAATCTCTTCGCAGGCGTGCATGAAGGTTTCATCACGATGTTTTCCTTCACCGTAAGAGCGTCGGATAACGTACATATATTTTCGAAAATTCGAAAATACATTGGTACGTGTATCAAATCGGCCGTTATCTGTACTTAATTATCAATTTTCTGTACACGTTACTTAGGGGGTGAAAGTTAAAACAAGTTTTCAGCTTCCTTATCAGTCTCCAACAAACAATCTATATTAAAAACACGTTCTAAATTATGCAGACAAGGAAGTAAAACAATGAGCTTGAAGCACAAACTTGATCTAACAAATCCAAACACAATTTACATCATTCCAAAAGTTGGAGCGTGTAAATATAAAATTTAAGAAGCTTGGAATCACTGTGCCTTGTCGAACCTCGTGTCTTTCCGTAACCATTATTTTTCCATTTTTAAGTTTTTTTCTGTAGCATTTACAGTGTGTAAATGCTTAGTAGGTAAGCATTTACACACTGTAAATGCTTACCTACTAAGCACTAGTAAGTAAGATGTCCCTGATTTCGAAACTCGGAATATCGTTCATTCCTTACCCTCAGTCTTACGAGTATATGCAGTAGGTGGCAGGCTCGATACTGAGTCGTCTAGTTAGGTACCACCGCAGTGCCAGATATCGTCCCGTGAAATAAGAGTGTTGTGCTCTTTTATGTTTCCGGATGAGGGCACTGTAGCTAGTGAAATTGCCGAGTATAAGAGACCTAACATCTGTTGTCTCCGGTGACAGGCGTAGTGCGGTATTTATGGAGAATAATAACTGTATATCAGTTGTTGGTATCCTTCAAAGCCGCTCTGTCATGGACAAGCGTCTTCGTTACATAAAAAAATCTAATTTCGTATTCGTAAACAACCTTCTTCAATATACTACTGATAAACACAAACGAAGGGAACCATTTCGGTACCTTCGGCGGATTTAATTTAAATTCCTCCCTCACATTTCACATACCATTATTCAATAGGCGCGTCCTTAAATTATTTATCATCATTGAAGCAGAATTTTCCCGATCCTATTCAGAATAATTCGTGCCTCTTACAATTTTACCCAAGAAAGTGCCGCTTTGTTCATCCCTGAGGGTTTCTGTCGGGATATAACAAGGTTAATAACTTGAATAGTCAACAATTTGACGGCAAGTTCGGTTGTAATGAAGAATTCAAAATTTGATACATTCCGACTTTGATCCTGGTTTTGGATCACTCTTATTCTTATCGAGTGGGTGGACAGATTAAGAGACCAATCTTGGTGTAAGTTTTTCAGAGTTTTTAAACCTTACGAAAACGACTTTTGAAACGACTGCCATATTGGCAGCTAAAACCGACCGGCTTAATGTCCCCGCAGAAAAATGGATCATGTTTCTTTTCGGTAAGAGCGTCGATGGCTAATTGGTGTGTTGCCTTTCTGGAGAGTGCAGGTTCAAATCTAGTCGTGTACCAGTGCATTATAGTAAATACTCTATTTAGGATCAACGGAGGTTTATGGATTTAGGGGTCGGCCTACGCTTCGCTTTCCGTTACGTGGACGCCACTTGAGAACCTTTCCGCCCCATCGGCCATCAGTTCTACGCACTATGTGCCCTGCCCACTGCCACTGCCACTTCAACCAGATGGACGGATGATCTGGTTAAGGTGGCGGGTAGCAGATGGATGTCAACTGCAAGGGATCGGTCCGCATGGAAGTCATTAGGGAAGGCCTTCGTTCAGCAGTGGACATAATTAAGCAGTAATGATGATGATGATGTTTGATTTACGGTTTATTAATCTTACATAGAGCAACCGCTTCGGTTTATCACATAGTCAGATGCAGATCGCCCTATACGGATAGGCTCGTGCCCCTCGGTGGTACGAGGTGGACGTATAATGAGCTGATGATGAGATGCTTGATAACCTCATTATTTTAATAAATTAAAGATGCGTCTGCCAAATATGATTTTTATTGCTTTATTAACAAGAATTGTTCAAAACGACCAGATAACGACCCTGTTATTGCCGTAGTCGGAATTTTTCAACGTACAATTGCGTAAAATCCTGATATTGGCATATCAGCCAGTCTGAATTATTCACGTCAAATTAACCAGACTGCAAAGGTCATATGCTCGTATCTCGCTCGTCGAACTCTTCTGTTTGATTTCAGCATTTTTTATTACTTGCAATCTAAGATTTCCAAACAAAATTCTCCGACGGCATTTTCATTCGGATCCAATCGAATAGAATCATTAATTTCGTTTTTATAATCTATTGCTATATCTGAAAATGCTGCATGTATTTTTTTTTCTGTTTTCTTAGATAATAACACTCAAATATGTTGTGAATTACAGGGTTATCAATAAAAACAGTGTGAAAATCGGATGAATTTAAAATCTAGCGCAATATGGGCGAAATCATGTCCCTTAGCCGTGAGTTTTGCAGTATTTAAGCTTTTTCTTACATCTTATTCTCATCTTCATCACCGTAAAAGCGTCGATGGCTGAATAGTGTCGACTGTTTTCGATTTTTTAAATTACATGTGCGTTATACGACGTTCTTACGGTGAAGCAAAATTTCGTGAGGAAAAAGATTCAAGTTTGTGCCGTGAAGCGGCGCACTGCGCGTGACCACTAAGGCCCATACACGTACCCCTCGGTGGGGATGTTTAATGAGCTGATAATGATAATGCTCATTATTTCGCATGAAAGTATAATATCCTTTCTTTAAGCTTCAACATCACTTAATCAGTGCTATGCTTAAACAACCTGTTTATTAAACTGTCATTTACCATCAGATGAGCCTGTTTCTCGTTTTATAACATAAAAAACTCATTATTAATCCTTGTAACTGCCAGCATAACCTTATTCATCCATCATTACATTCGCAACATCGCTACATGCAGTCTTCCAATTCAATATAGCCAATATTCTGATCTTCACATAACGTCAGATCTTAGTATTTTGGTGCATCACAAGGGTGATCAATTACGCGCTGAATAAGTGTCTGGGCATTTTTCCAAAACCTCTAAATGGATATTAGAGGTTTTGGAAATAAAATGATATTTTTAATTTAATTACGACGTCATCGACCAAGAAAATAATCAATCAACATTTCACTTAAAATAAATCTATTGTCATCAGATCTCGTATAACCGTGAAAACATATAAAAGATATTTTAATATCGTATGAACTTAACATTTTCTGGAGCGCCCCTCGTAAATACTCCCGAGGGAATCGTAACTTGATTACAGAATTTTTTCAAGCCTTATGTCAACTCGTTACCCCTGCTAATGACTTTTCTTTTCATATTACATACAAAAGAAACCTGTTATAGACCATTATAGTAATATGCGTGGGCATCTTAATCTCTTTTAGTTTCTTAAGCAGTGGACTTTTTTAGCTTCAAGTGAAATAACTATGTCTTACGAGTTTTTGTCACAATTTAGCGGCCACTCTAAGATTACGGACTGTTGGCGACAGTAAGCGACTTATCCTAAATTGGAATGTCTGGATAGACTTACCGTTAGTAGACAGCCTATAGCTACGGAAAATTAGCAATGTTCGTAAATAAACCAAATTCGTATTTCGTCCTTTACCGATTGTGAGTAGAAACTTATACAAATTGCAAATAGTTTTCCAAATAAATTGTCAATAATATTTATCTTCTCATATTTCTTTAAAATCTTGACATGACGTACTTAAAAAATAATTGTTTGTATCCAAGACATATTATATTATTGATAACCTCAGATGATGATAGGTACATTCTAATACTTCTAGACATTTGAGAATTTTTTTTTTCTAAAGACTGCTATTGTTTATCTGAATATTTAGTTTTTGTACATATATTTTAAAAGCCTTAGGCCCCTAGTTTAGGGGTAATCTATTATTTTCGATCCATTTTAGATCATTTGGCTTAGTAGATTATCTTCCAACATTACTCTAAATCGAATGTCATATTGTGTGATTGAGTATAATAATGATATATAGTACAGATTCATAGACTTATACGTAGTGCGTAAGCTATCTTTCACAAGTATTTTCAGTAATGCCAACTTCGCAACAAAAATCAATACATTACCCCGACAGAGGGCGTAGGTACTCGGCGAAATTACAACTTAGATAAATGTTTCTGACAATTATTTACATAGTAATCATATGGATGTAAAGCTGTTCATGAAATGAATTATTATTTCATTTAAGTCTGACTGCGGGATTAGTTTACAAGTTCAAAGTCACTCAACTCGCAATGGAGCGACCTATGCCTGGGGTCTTTGTTAGGGATACGATCAGAAATAATTTAATCCGTAAGAGAACTAAAGTTACCGACATAGCCCTCCGGATCAGCAGGTTGAAGTGGCAGCAAGGATGGAAATGTATGTCGCAAAACCGATGTACCCAACGGCCATCGGCTCCAACGAGCAGGCGAGTTCTGGAGAGGAGACCGCGTCTTGGCAAACGTACGCCCTCCGGATGAATGTACAACTAGGCTTGCCAGTGTCGT
>PQWD01005317.1:0-10573 GCA_019425675.1 Leucinodes orbonalis | reverse complement strand
TAGACAAACGAGCAACGGTAAACCCACTCATACACTCTTTTTATGTTATAGGAAGCAAACGAGCAAGAGAGTCACCTGATCGAGAGTGATCATCTCCGCCAATGAACAACGTTGACACCAAAAATGTCACCGATGCGTTGCTTGCCAAAGGCATAGCCGATGCCTAACATGAGGAAAGAGCTCTCTTAAATCCTCGTTTAAAGCAGGACATTACAAAGCTATTGGAGAATGGGAGCTTGTTGCATAATTTGCACACAAGTGGAAGGAACGATCGCTGGAACGATATGTTTCCATGGAAATGTTTCCAGGTGGTATGGATGGACATTAAGCGTGGCATCGAGTCATACGATGGTAGAACGGTGACACGGTCATATTTTCAAAAGTTGCTTTAGTCTACGGCTGCAATCACCTAAATTGTAGAGGCCGAGATAACAAGGTCAAATATATTTTTTCCGGACAAGTTTAAAAAAGTTTTTTTGCAAAAAGAACATCATAATAGTAACTTTTTTTATATTTTATACAGCTTGTTATTTAAATCGAATAAAATACATACGTTACAGCCACAAATAATACCTATACATTTTCAATAATTTTGTAGAGCATTTTGAATTGGTCCTTTTGGATGAATTTTTAATGAAGATTTATTTTACTTATTGGTTATCAGTGGAAACTACTTTGACAAAACATGTCTGGTAGTAAAAGGACAAACCCGAGAATATCCGAACGGATGGCAATCCTACTTTCACACAGAAATATCTTACGTCTCTCCGATGGTCTAAAGACTAAAATTTTCTTGGTCAGGGAACGTAGCCTAATTTGGCGGGGCTGGGAGTGAGTATTATTATTTCTGATGGACTTTTCGCTTCCGGCCGCTGACGATATTCACAAATTTGCTGGGCAAGCGACGGCAGACAGCTCAGAGCCCAATGGGTCAGGAAACCACGACTGTCATACATTTTAAACCAATAAATATACTAACATACGTATGCCAGAGTCAACAATATTACGCATAACATCGAAACTAATTCGTTAACAATATCTTATCAGTATTCCGAAATACTTATTATGCTGTAACTCGTTAACAGAATCGCACGACCGTGACGGACTCATTGATATTACAACCAGATGTATTTAAATGAAGTCCACGCCAACGAACGTCGGTGGCTCATTGGTGAGGGCTTCCGATCTGGAGGATGCAGGTTAAAATACCGCCACGTGCCAATGAATTTTCTATTATCCGGAATTATATGTACGTTTATCCGACGCTCTTACGGAAACTATCGTGAGGAAATCTGCGCACGGCTACGAAAAAATTCAAAGGTTGTGCGTAACATCGGCGAATCCTCACTGGGCCCACGTAGACGACACGATCAAATTGGATAAAGATGGCAAGAGATATTCAAGGTTGGAGTTCTTTTGAGATAATATAAAGTGCTGTGATGGATGGATAGATTTCAACAAACAAACATAAAAAGAGTCCAATACAATCTTATCTCTCATGGCTATCCGTTCCGCTGTCTAATAAAGGCGCCATATTCAATTCGTATTTATGAATGAAAGATGCCTGAATATATTGTGTTAGGGTTGACATGTTAAATAACGTACGTCCTGGCATACTTCTTTAACTTAATTCACATCCATCAATCTCAACAAACTCTTTTATTCGTCCTGTTTGGGAACCCAGCTTTCTAAGGTCTTGACCAATTTGTTTAATGTTAGAATTCAGATACTCGTTAAAATTAGAGATGTGAGTAAGCAGTGAATACAGTCAGCCAAATAGGCAAATTGGTATTTAAGTTTCTTTAAAATGCATTTTGATAGTGTTATCAATGTTATCGTTGACTGTCACCTTCTTTAAATTAAATGGTTTTTTATCAGTAGCACAAGTTACCAGTTCCTATGCTATATGCCCCGTCGTGTGCACGAAGGGCATATTAAAACGTTAAATGGAGTTATGACATTACATTTCAGCAGTCTACGCGGTTGTGTGGAAATAGAAAAAGTGATGTACTTATGCCGACAAAACACTAGATTTTTCTATTGCGTTTCCGTGATAGCATCGAGCGGCCAATGTCAGTTTGGGTTCCACTTAGGGAAGCTTTGATGTGTTTTTACGGAAGGATCGCCGAAGAACTTTCGGAACAAACTGCTCAACTTGTCTTCCGTAGCATTGAATCATTTTTCAACGATCAGTTCAATCAGCCTACAATGTTCTAACTAAACATGGTTGGGTGCGATTCGCAATCACGACATGAAGAAAAATAACAAGGAGAATAGAGATGCATATGATTATTGGTCACAACTCTCTATTAAATTATTTTTAAAAACTACTATAATTGTTCCATCAAAAGAAGGATCAGACGTAAATGAAGACTAAAAGGCAATGCGAAAAATTGAAACTTAGCTCTTGAGCATTACATTCAAACTCGTAACAAGATAAAGGAAAAATACAAAAGCCCGGCGCTATATCTATTGAGCGCAAATAGTCTAGCTTCAATATGTTCTAGACATTGGTATGGCCATGAAGAGATAATGTCCATAAGGCTGCAAAGCAAATGCCACGACAAAATGAGGCTCTGTTCATCTTGGCTTGATTCATGAATATTGGAAAACCAATTTGCAGTTTCACGCTAAAATATCTCAGGATGATACCAATCAAAATAATATGAAAACTTTGCCAAAGAGCACTAGCTTTCGAATATTACGCACAAAAAGGTACAGGCGACTCCCATGCAAATGTTAACCATCGAAGAACCAAAACCTCTTACTAGCTTTCCTTTTAAATCTACAATCGGATTTAAATATCATAGTTTCAGAACGTTGCTCTTTAAAGAATTCATCACCCATGGTGTTAATGTAAGGTACGACTGCAGGTAATTAAAGACCAGCACATAAAGAATTTGAATAAATTACTAGAGACTGACTAAATACTCACATGTCGAAAATTAACATCTTTGGGTGATACCGAAAATTGCAGCTATTTAACATCCGATGACCTGTAAATAAGCTCAATTGCTCAGCTCCAAGAGAATTGGTACTCCCCTACTCCGATATAATTTACTTACTTCTCAGGTCCTTAGCCGTAAAATAGTATAATATGGCGTTTATGACCGTGCGAGCTCGTCCGACGACGTATGACAGCATACTTAATAAATTACAAGTAGCCGCGCCTTGCAATTTTCGCGCCAAAGCGACCGAGCCGTAAAATAATACACGACACTTATAGCTTCATATCATGAAACATCTTGAGCGCGGGCGCGACATATTCACGTCACTAAAACAAAACTCCCTACCAACTAATACAATGAACCATTGTACTAGTTGCTACATACAGCCTGGAGACCTTATGATAACTCTTATTATGTAATTTATCTAAGATGAACATAATATATCATAGTAGAGACTATGTGCTAAAGCTATATATATAGCTATAACTTAAACCTCCTATTTTACAGTGGCCTGTAACAATAAATACTCACTGAGGGTATGTCCCCACAAACTACATTTTCTATTTCTTTCCGCGATATCTTTGAGCAGGTAAATATTTTATAGCAACAAATTGAAATTTAATTATTTATTGTTATTAAAACGGTTATGTTTACATAATATTCTCAAACATGCTATACATGTTTTTAGTAAAGAGTGATAATCTAGTTTTTATGTTTGCAATTGTAACTTTAATATTCTTTCTTTGGTTATACATAAGTTGTTGTGTATGCCATGAAGAAATAAAAAAAAATACTACAGACAATCCTAATGAAAACAAAATGAATTAGTCAATGTTTTGACATTTATTACTGCATATGTTAACACAACATATTTTATCATTGGTATTGATTAACTCAAACTGTGATGATTCAACCACCCAATTAACTATTGATAATATTTTTGTCACTGTGATACCTAACCCGACTTCCATTCATACTTTTATATAGATAACATTGAACAGACTGCTTAGCTAGACCATGCCATATCAACACAATTGTAATTGATGTGTAAGTGGTTAGTAATTGATCTTGATGCCCCGAGAGTGATGTGATTTGTCCACCCAAGAGTACATTATTAAATTACTTGACTGATGAATCATTTCATCGTAATTCTTTAATCGCCATCAAATTTACAATGCATTTTTTTGCAAAGCTTTTTTTACTGATGTGACCTTGTTGTTTGGCATAGATTTGCAAGGCTAATAGCAATCCCTCATCACTCAACAATAATAATAAAAAGTTTTTAAACTTAAATACCTACATTTTCATAAACATTCCTACTGTCAAAACAAACAGCCAGTCCAGAAAATTGCTACTGTAATTGAAAGCACTCATGTTCTAATATGGCTTCTTAATTTTGAGCATAAGAAATACATAAAAATCTATTCAAATTTTAATATAAAATGGAAATACATAAATCACCAAATGAAAAAAAATAAAGGAGTATTTGAGAACAGAACAAGCTGCTCATCTTCTTAATCATTTTTTATAATTGCATGCAATTACCATCTAACAAAATTTGCTAAAAATTAAAATATTTGTAAATGCAACCAAATTGTATTAATAATAAATAACACAGAATAACATTCATTTTATAGAACCATGACAGAATGGATTAAGAATCAAGAAAGATGAAGAGTAATAAATGGAGCAATGCCAGCAGAAATAGGTAGTTTTTTTTCGAACTGACTACTGCTGTTGGCACAGATGGCCTTTACAGCTTCACCGGGCAAGTGGCGAGCGCAGATGGCTCTCAGCCTTAATATTTACTTAATATTTAGAAACGGGTACTACTAAATCAATAATTCTATGGTAAGAGAGACTCACTTTTGGTACTTTGGCATGAGCACCGGTCCTGACATCTCTGATGGTGGCAATGTCCAGCAGTTCCACTTCCATGTTCTGGTCTGTCCAGTAAATGTAGAACCCTTTGGGGTCCACCCGCAGGGTGACCGGAAGACCAGTGCCGGAATCCTATTGGAAATTTACAAGTTAACAACATATTTTATTTTATCTATATTAGGCTGGAAAGCTTTATTTGAGGTATACATTATTGAAATTCCATTAGATTTTTATATTTAAGCACTTATTCTTCATAACCATGCCAGATGTGTAATATACTCAAACATTAATAACTAATATTTGCCACCATGTGAATTTACTCATTTTTAATTTTGTTTAAAATTTATTATGAGCACTTATGTTTGTAAATAACTTTATCTAGTAAACTAATATTTGGTGGTAGTATTATAAAAAAAGTAAGTAGGCAAGACATTTTTCAATGTTAATTAGAAATATTTTATAAAAACATGTAAAGTTTTTATTTTGAGATCAAATAATTGGATATGTGAATATGCTATTTCGACCTAAAATACCTGCATAAACAATTTTATTCCATGGTTTGTAGTTATTTACAGCTGGTCTCCTTTCTTTGATTTTTTAAAACATAACAATTTCTAAAAAGCATATTGTAGTAATATTGTATACATAAAGATGTACAATTATTGCCAAAAATTCTTGTTCTTTTTATTTCAACTGAATATGAGCACAAAACCTACCTCATCCCACTTGATGAATTTTTCTCCTTCCTGCAAAGCCTTCGGCACTTCTATCGGCTTCAGGCTAATATTAGCTGACTTCGAACTCGAACTCATCGTGAACAACAAACAAAATTATACAGAAATAATAACACAATCGCGAACAAAATCCGTCATCTTCCTCTTTTAAGCACAAATATATCCACGAAACCTATTGGCGTTACACTTGTAAGATGCACACTCCGAAAATGCGAACCGGTCACAATATGACGGTAAATAAATAAAAACTAACATAATAAATCAGAGTTCATCATTATTTTAACTCCTAATTACTGACAAACGATGAATATCCCGACATATTACTCGGTGCACCCACCAAAAACTGAATGAATGTCAAAACGTATGATCAGAAATAGTGATGTATAGTATACATATCGATACTAAGTACATATTACGTGTATCGATAACAGCATCATTGTGTTCAGTTAATTTGACACAACAAAGTTTATTTCAGACTGCTAAACAACAAAACAACACATAAATATTAGGCAGAACTAATAGTCGTTTCTGCTTAATTTCTTTAAATGCTTTTCCTTCGTATTGGATTCAACAGCTTTTTATTTCTTTTTAAGTCAATTATGAAACCAAAAATTAAAACGATAGATGAAGTAGTTTCAAAGAAAACAGCGCGATTAATAAATGATAAATATTTGTTTGCTTAGAGCACCTAATAATTAGGTACATCTTTTATCGATATTTTACAGTTATTGTAATGGAATAAAAGTGCTGGTTGAAAGTTTGGGCAAAAAAAAATATTTTGGGTAAATATAACATTGTTTTGTTAATAAAATAAATCTGTGGATTTTTTTATAAAGATACAATTCAGTACATATTTTTGGATTTTAAAAATATTTTTATAAAAAATCCTTTCAATGGAACATGATTACACTGACGTTTTGCGTTTTACTCCATCCATGACTATTGTCTTTTAAATAATATTTGTATAATATAACTTAAGCCTAAAAAATATCAAATTAAAGTAAACTTTACAACTTTAATGACATCCAATGAAAGTGATTTTGTTAAATTTGTGGAATGAACTTATAATTATAAAGTTTTTGTTTTACGAATTTCATTTGGAACAACGAAACTGATTGTCAGTGCTGCCAGATGGGTATTAACACGAATTATGGTAATCTTTCTTACAATATAATAAGAGGCTATAATATTTCGTTAGTTATAGGTAGCCAACGCGGCTTTATATATATTTTTTAGTATAATACAATTTTTTTTGATAATATTTCAACAAACAACTGTACATTTGCATCCTTATATTCAAATAGTATCATTCTTTTGATTTAAATTATTAGTATGACGAAAGTAATGACTTTTTAAATTTGTTTAAAATTTTCCGCTGTGTTGCGGGCAGGTTACTTTAGAGAAAAAGTTCTGGCAGCACTGCTGAATGCTTAATGTCATTTAGTCAAATTTGACAAAGGCATATCGGGAAAGAACCGATTCTGAGTGTTTTTTAACAATTAAAGAAAAATAAATCAAATTATAGGTTTCGTTAACTTTGATAAGCATAATGACGGAGTTAAAAACACCTGAAGTTGTGGAGGAAACTAAACATGAAAATAGTCCTCGAAAAAGAGTTCGTCACCGCAAGAAACAATTGTATGAAAATATACTAAAACAAATGGAGTTTTACTTTAGTGATGCTAATTTAACTAAGGATAGGTTTTTAGGGGATTTGGTTAAAACCGATCCCTATGTACCACTAGAAACTTTTCTGAAATTTAATAAAATTCGTTCTTTATCAACTGACTTAAATGATATAGCTAAAGCTATGAAGAATTCCACTTTGCTAGAACTTTCAGAAGACAGACTAAAGGTAAGTAGGATTTACATACTGTTTTGAATGCTATATGATCACATTCAAGCATGGAAGGTGATGAGAACTTACATTATATATGAAATTGAATTACTTTACCCAAATAAAAATACTTGTAGAAATTCTGCCTACGATTGAGTATATTGGGCTCTGCATGTGTCTATTATTAGAAATTTATATAAATTCTTAAATTTCAGGTCAGGAGAAAGACTCCAGTTTTACCATATGATGCTGATGCAAGGACTGTATATGTAGAGTCAATTCCAGTGACAGCAAGCCGTGAATGGCTTGAGAAAGTGTTTTCTGATTTTGGACATGTTGCTTACATATCTCTGCCAAAATTTAAGAACTCTCAAAAAATTAAGGTAGGGCTGTGATAACAATAAAATTATTAGATGTATAATAACAAAGAAATGTCAACCAAAAAATGTCTGAGCTGTTTTACACATCATCATCATCATCAATCAGCCAACATTCGTCCACTGCTGAACATAGGCCTCCCCCAAAGAGCGCCAACCATCCCGATCCTGAGCAGCCCGCATCCATCTTCCGCATCCATCCTCCGGATCGTCTAGAGACATGGCCAGCCCAATTCCACATACATAATACATACACATACCTGTAGTTATTGTTATATTTATAAAACAAAATTATTCATTAATATTTTGACCTTTGCTTGTCATTAAAGCGATTGTGCATCTAGTTACGTATGGGTATTTTTAAGTTTTTTTTTTAACATGACATTACGTCTATTTTGCCCTCTCACCTGTAGGAAGAGTTTTAACATAAACTTCACTATTAACAGGTGGGTTGGGGGATAGCTACTAATTAGTTGGTTATGAGAGAGTGCTGCTTCCCATTATCTTTCTGCATGCTTAGTACTTCATAAAACTCCCATGGGAAGATTAAGGGCTAGTGAGTATTGAGTTCTAATCTTCTTTCACCACAGGGCATTAGATTACTAAATGTATAATTGAATGTATGTAATACCATAAGGTGAAAAGTGGTATCTGTGGTAGAATATCAAATAGTGAAATGATATGATGTGATTAGTGTATGTGTCTAACTTAGGGATATGCTTCATAGAGTTTGATAAGCCAGAAGATGCTCAAAAATGCATTGGTAACTTCACTAAAATGGGCTGCAAGTGCCCACATGCATGCCTCCTGAAGACCGTCTCAATCAAATGTTCTCAGTAGAAGAGCCTGTGGAAGAACCAGCTGAAAAAAAAGAA
The DNA here is from genome assembly GCA_019425675.1 of Leucinodes orbonalis. Lineage (NCBI taxonomy): Eukaryota > Metazoa > Arthropoda > Insecta > Lepidoptera > Crambidae > Leucinodes > Leucinodes orbonalis. The sequence goes on along the minus strand of PQWD01005317.1, from coordinate 1,921 downwards.
ACAAAGATGAGTATGACCACCAAGAGAAGACTAAAAAGAAAAGAAAAGAAGAACACCAAAGAACTTGGACTGAAACTAGTCAGTGAGTCTGACCTTGAGAAGACAATAGTGTAAGTATTAACTAAACTTTTTAATACCCCTGGGCTCAAGTCGTATTTAAAAATAAGATGTGCTTGCTTAAACATGCAACTGACTATCAGAATATAAAAGGTGATTCATGTTTGCACTTAAAAAATAATGAATGTAATTTTTCTATATAGTATGGGGTACTATCTATATAAATTATCTACTCTCGGCTCTTAGTGATAGAAGTAATAGCAATAAATTATATACTTTAGTAATAAAATATTCAATATTTTATTTTCAGGATGAAAGTAAAAGCTTGGTATCCACTCCAACAGAAGTAAGTTATAACATGAATAAGGTTCTGTTATTTTTCTCTGATATCATTGAATTTTAAAGTTTATTACATTATTACAGGAAAACAAGGTTATAGATATGGAATCCAAAGATGAACTGACCAGCCAAGATGAGAAAGTCAATCCAGATGGTGTAAGGAAAAAGAAGACCAGAAAACGGACAGCAAAAGAAAGAAGTAAAGCAAAGAACATACTGAACAAGAATGAAGCTCCTAAAGGTGCTCTGTGGGGTCTTCAAGTTCTGCCGAAGTCTGAATGGAAGTCGTTAAGAAATAAATATTTAAATTTGCAGCGAAAGTATATGAAAGAGATCAAAGCCAATTCGCAAAACAATAAAGTATATGTATTCTAGTATTCCGGATCCAGCTGCTGCTCCAGTTGAAGTTGAAACTGGTGAGTAATAATTAATTCATCAATCAGACTTACCGTTGATAGATTATTCACCTGTTTTTAGAATATATCTCAATTGCATCATATGTTGCTGCTTTTTTGTAAGTAGTGCCTGTTTGTTTATTGAAAACCATTCCCTTTCTTCATGTATATGTATATGATACATACATCAAATGTATATTTTTAATTTTTGTCTGTCTGTTTCGGGTAATAATCTCTGAAATGGCTGAACTGATTTGGAGGGGACTTTTAGCAGCTAAGTGATCTAATAAATAAAAACATAATCTACTTTTTTTCGAAAAAACCTATTTATTTAGACAAATAAAGGAATGTTGTTCTGCGCGGCAGCAAACGTCGCGTGAGCTTAACGGAGAGATTTTATCAAAATTTGGTATGAAGTTAGCTGACTACCAGGATAAACACATTTACTGCGGGAGAATATCTTATACCGCGCGCATAGCTAGTATTAAACAAATAAAATTATGTATAATTCTCTCTCTCTCTCTCTTCAACCTATTGCAGTCCACTGCTGGACATAGGTCTCCCCATTTTGCGCCAGACAATGTATAATTCATTCTATGACATTTATAATTTCAGCTATTCCCACTGAAACAGAAAATGCAAAGAGTACTGAGACATTTGAAAGAATACCAGGAGTATTTGTGAAGGAGGTTTTGCCTGAACCATGTTTGGATATCAGGGAAATCAAAAGAACTGTGAGTAATCTTTATGTTGCTATACTCTCTCTCTCTCCCACACTTCATTGTGATGCATTGCTGCAAAATAATGAAGATCTATTTCCTGAGATGTCTAAGCAGGCCATTTGCCTTAGTTGCAAAATTTACTACATGCCCTGCACTAGCTCTCCTACTGTGACGGATGCAATTTGTGTGTGAAACAACATTATAATTTAAAATTGTAATTTTTTAAATTAAAATATATACACATTTTAAATTTTAGACGACCCATGTGGTGAAATAAGGTTAGGATGCTCTTACACCAATGGTTCTGGGTTCATTACCTGGGAAGACAAGTGTGTGTGTGCATTAATATGTCCGTTTTATTGGTCTGGGTGTGTTCTATGTATAATTTATGTATTTACAAAACAAAAT
>PQWD01005316.1:8931-24660 GCA_019425675.1 Leucinodes orbonalis | reverse complement strand
TTTATGTTACAAAGTGTACAAGATGGTCAGGACGCTCACTTGATGGTAAGTGACACGCCAGACCATGACAGAGCGGTATTGATTTAGACCAACAACTTTATAGACAGTTACTATTCTCTATGACCGAGCCCGTCACCCAAGACAACAGATGCCAGGTTTCCTATTCCCGGTAATCTATACAGTGCCCTCATCCCGAAATACAAAAGTTGTAGACGAATATGTATACCTGGTAGAGCGTCGGTGGCTCAGTGGTGTGGACTGTCGCCTTCCTACCGGGAGGGCTGAGGTTCAAATCCCGACACGTACCAATGTATTTTCGAATTTTCGAAAAATATATGTACGTTATCCGACGCTCTTACGGAGAAGGAAAACATCGTGAGGAAACCTTCATGCACGCCTGCGAAGAGATTCGAAGGTTGCGTGTGAAGTCGTCCTATCCGCATTGGGCCCGCGTGGACGACTAAGGCCTAATCACCCTATACGGGTAGGCTCGTGCCCCTCGGTGGGGACGTTTTAATGAGCTGATGATGATGATGATGTATACCTGGTACACGTAGACCAAATGGATAGGTTCAACTTCGAGAAGGAGGTTTCTCGTCTCATCCAATTAGGATTCAAAATACCTCAGTGTTTCAAGACGATGGTCTTTGACTAGTGAGTGTGTTTGCCAGTTTTGACATACGGAAGCAAAACATTGTCGCTTACTAAGGGCCTCTAAAATAGGCTCTAGGTTGCTCAAAGTGCTGTGGAGAGGCCCATTTTAGGTGATTTCCAACGCTATAAGAACCGTAATGTGGATATTCGTATAAGAACTTGAGTGACTAACATAGCCCACAGGATTAGCAAGTAGCAGTGAGCATGGCACATAGTGCGTAGAACCGACGGTCGATGGGTCGGATGGTTCTCGAGTGGCGTCCACGTAACGGGAAATAAATCATAGGCCGACCCCATCCAGATAGACGGATGATCTAGTTAAGATGGCGGATAGCAGATGGATGGCAACTGCTAGGGATCAATTAGTAATGTAATAATTATAAAAATACGAGCTAATCCGTAAAAATCAGGAATTCCAAAACATACTTTAATCGCATAACAAAGCCAGTCCTCTAGATCGATATTCAGAGTTCTGTTGGTTAGGGTTTTCATGAAGCTATCATCTTTTTCAGCAAATAGGGTTGTTAACGAGGCAATGGCGTTCTCAGTAGAAATACTACTGAATTCTGTTCATGGGGTAACAAGCAATTTGTTGCAAACAAGTATTCGAAAACGATAAATACAAGGCCAACAATGTTTGCATGCAAAACGGTTTTTTTTCTCGAAACCTTTAGTTTCGCGTTGTAGGAAGTGCAAGGGCGATCGATGCGGGGTGAATAAATAAAGCGTTTACTGCTGTGCCAAAGGTTTTGGCCTTCGTAGGTGGCTTTCATAACGTACCTACTAAATGCATAGCCCTTTAGCGCGCAAAATGTTTTTAAAAATAGAACAAAGGAATAAACAGCAATGACGTAATTGATTTACATCCAAGCTCTTCTAGATAAGTGCTAGGAGAGGAAATTGATATAATTATAAAATTAAGGTTTATGCAAAAGTAAACAGAAAGATGAAACGAACATAAGCAGATAAACAAACATTACAATTTTAGCAAACTGACGTTTCATGAGATTTAAATAATAACTACTTTTACTACAATAATCATAGTGCTGAATCACGTAGGAGCGTTGTTTTAATAACGCAAAACGACATAACGACAAACACTGGTACAGCGTGGTGAGTTGTTTACAATTCTCCGGAAATACTCGTATGTTCAGTAGTAGCCTTAAGGGGTCTTACAGCTGATCATTGCCTATATATTTATTAAAATATTTTGGAAAGTTTTACTTAAATGAAAATGAAAAGTGTTTATTCAGTTTAGGTCCTTAAAGAACACTTATGAATGTCAAATGAAGCTACCACTGGTTCGGGAGGTAGTTTTCCACTGAGAAGAAACCAGCAAGAAACTCAGTAGTTACTCTTTTCAAAAAAATTGTGTTGAATACAGATTCATTTAAAACCTTATAAAACATACGTGTGTTGTGATTGTTATGAACAAGATTTCCAAGTCATCTCGCCTGTAAAGTCCCTGCTTACTCAACTCGGTCGAGAAGATAATACTAAAGTTCTGTCAACTTTGTTACAACATACAACCCCCAGCTTGTGTACAACTGTATATTGGGACCAGTATTGTCATAATTTACTTTCGCCACGTGCTAACTATCGATCGCAAGCTTTGTTTTTATATAAAGAAACTAGCGACCTTGCCTGCCAGGCATTGAGACGTGGTCGCATGGGAAAATACCTACAAATGTTTTTGCGGCGAGATATACATATACCTATAAAGGATTATTATTTAATGATATTAGTCAACTGTTTACAGTACATTTGACAATTATCTGCTTTTTCTCCATTGAGAAGTCATTCTAAAGGTATCGGTGTATTCCGTAAAAGAACTAAAGTTACCAACATAGCCGCCGGATCGGCAAGTTGAAGTGAAGTGGCAAGTTGAAGTGACGTATGTCACAGAACTAATGGCCATTGGAGCAGACGAGTTCTGAAGTGGAGAACGCATCATGGCAAGCGTAGCGTAAGACGCCCATCCGGTCAGATGATGGACCGACGACTTGCAAAAGATATCTGGATATCTGGCGCAAAATGGGGAGGACTTATGTCCAGCAGTGGACTGCGATAGGTTGAATAGGAAAGACAACATGTTTTTATATGTAGAACATCTGTTACCTATATATGTATTTTGTAAATGCTCTTGTATATATGTATTTTGTAAATTGTCCGCGTATTCCCCGAGTGAGCCGTTTGCTAGTTTTTTTCCAAATCCATAAACAAATAAAACCTACCAATAAAAATTCAAACTCATTCTTAATTCAAAATTTAAATCTTTGGAACTATGTCTAATAAATCGAAACATAATCTGGCCAGTATTAATGTCCAATCTCAAACAATGAGGTAAATAGCTTTTCCTTCTCCCCTCCTTACTATCTTGGCTGAGTTAGAAAACAATGTAAGAAGGTTGCGTACGCTTGCAAGTTACAAAAGCAATATGTCAGCACCATCACAACTTTGGCAATTCATTGTTGGAACGGGAAAATACGCACGCAAAAAAATACTGAACATTGTACGATGGAAATAATATTACGGAGACGAAATAATTATTATTCTTGCGAAACAATTAAATTCAATGTTATGTTAAAGCTCATCTACAGTTGTTACATTAAATACAGTATTTTTCTCTTCAAACAAACTTCAAATCAGCACTTCACTATAAAAAAATATTAGATTACGTCTCCTTGTTTTAAACCCCTCTGAAAAAAAAAATCGCCTCTGTACATTGTTCCTGTACTTGAACTGTCATTTTTACACAAACACTCATACTGATAGTCAATACGGCATCGCTGGAGACTGCGACACTACCCATGTTTCTATGATTACCTTGTACAAATATTAGTTGAACATCAACTGAACGCAATTAAAAGCTTTGTATTGAAATCATATTAAAACCATAGCAGTCTATTTTAAAATTAAACAAAACCTCGTTATATTATAAACAGAAGGAGCAGAATTTATTTTTTACATCTGAACCGCACATTTATTTGAATAAAATTTCAAATGGCTTTTTGAAAAGCGCCCGTGAAAGCTCCAATTAGAATTCAATTAATTTATTTTTAAATATCTTGCGTAAACGAAATTGCTATCCCTTAATACAAGTGCTTTATTCTGACAGAAAACAAAAACAGTGTCAACTGAAACATAAAATATATTATTTGTGAGCTCTTACATTTACACCACCGTTGAACCATTCAACTCGTGAAGGGTTTTGTCATAATCAACACGCTTGATAGGTTGGATATAGGAGTTTATATCATAGTTAAGGTTGAAAAAAGAGCGCTGTTACCTGTTATAAGCTCAATGTTTTGTCCGTAAGCCTCCATCTAAGCAGTCAACTAAGAGATCAGGAGATATTATTACAATATTTGTGAGGGCACTGTTTTCCCTACCGAACCCTTTAAAAGGGGATGACTTGAATATTTATTTACAAGACCGATTCTCCCTGCTTAGAGTAAACAAGCGTAATTATTGGAAGCAGCTGTTCATGCGTGGTAGCAAATTTTTTGACAGAGACGTATTTCAGACGGTAACAAATTCCACAGTTATGACATGTGTGGTAAAAGATACGAAAATAGTTGAATCCATTTATTTTAAGTTATGAAGTCATAGAAGTGAGAATATAAGGCAAACAAGCTTTAAGTCGAAAGATCCTCCATCTAGGCTGGCAGGGTGCATTGCACAATAAATTATACGGGGTACGTACACTCAGCGCGGATTGCGTTGCAGTCCGATTAAACCCTCTTCAATGTACAACCACTGCAGATGTTCTGCAGCACAATCGGCCTTTGAAGATAGAACACAATGCAATCTATTTTATATAATCACCGGAGAAAGATGTCTACCATTGCTCGTTTCAATTCTTAAGCTAGTTGTGAGGGTTCTGTTTGCTTTTATTATTATATTTTCAATAGTACACTCTGTTATTAGAAATGATAAGCTGCCCCTTTCTACCATCGGGATACAAGACGCAGGCGAGCGTTCCATCTTTACGTGGTTGACATTCCACATATCCAGAAAGCCCGCTATGGTGCCTCGTTCTTAATGCGCATTGCAAAGGAATGGAACTCTTTGCCTCCTTATGTGTTCCCCGATCATTACAATCTGGCCATTTTCAAGGCAAGAGTGAGGAGGCTGTTTCGAGGCAGGCATGTTCCATCCTCGGCCGCATCATCACTTACCACTAGGTGAGATGGCAGTTAAATGTCTGCCTATAGATAATAAAAAGAACTAGCCTATAGCATCTGCCGGACATAGGCCGTTCTACGCAGCATGACATGGGGAAATTGAAATATATAGGGAGATTATAGTAACCCAATAAAGATGAGAGGTCCGTCTACCATAAGAAGATAGCGCGAAGCACGAAGGGCTCGAATAATGTATTTCCGTCAACCTTCGATAATTTACATAGTGATAGTTCCTTACCATTATAAATGTTTAGCTGTTTAGAGTCTCGTTCGTCATTCGGAAGGATGCGAGAGCCATTGAGGGTGGCTTGAGTCCGGAATGGTGTAAGCTGGGTCCCATTACATATTCTATTAATGTACTATTAATTACATTGCAATCTAGCAAACTAAAAAAAGGTTTAAAGTTAACTAGATTTAAAGTTACTATAGAACAGATGGCCGTTGGGCTGGAAGTTTTCAACTGACGAAAGGGAAGACGGTACCGCGGTGCCACCCAATTAAATGGATTTGTCCACTTCGCAATTACGTAGCCTTAGTCGTTGCCATTGATATTGAAAACTTTACGCGTGTATATCTTTGGAAGAGGCTTATATACATCAGCACTGGATATTACAAACAAACTGTGATTATAAAACTAGTAAAAATCGTCTATATATATAATAAAAACACTATGCATAAAGTATACGAGTTCACTTCACAAGAAAATATTAAAAACATCCTATTCCTTTATAATAGATATAATATTTAACCGTGTGATAAGTTTGAAATATATTATCAAAAGCACACGTGAATGCGCGGTGGTAAAATAATAAAAAATATTGTAAAGTACAAGCCGATGTTTTCTTTGAAGGGTGCAGTTTTTATTGCAGACCGCGGGCCACTTGCAAACTTCATTCGAAGCTTGTTAAAATATAAACCTAATTGCTCTAGTCTGGACGTGCCGAGATTGTAGGCCAGTAGGTAAGTACACAGGTTGCAAAATCGATTGACTACTTTATTAGGGAACCAAACGTAGCAAACGTGTTTTTTGTTTTTGTTAAGGTTATACTTTAAGATTAATGTAATTAATTTTGTTTTGTAGATATAAACAACGTTTGTGCTATGTGTTAGTACAAGGTATAAGGTAGTGATATTTATAAAAGTAAATGAATAATAAAATTAATGAAGCGGTTAACTAAATAAACTTTCATTAATCGGCTACCCATCACCTAAATGCCATGAATAAAGAGATGATAATTTCACCAAATTTTTAATATTTGCCATACCTTTTATAGTTAATACGGCCGATGGATCCGGAACTACCATCGATACTTGTACCTATGGGCGCTTCGAATTGGTCGATCGTTTGCCGTACTTTTCCTGTCGATGTGTAAACTCCTATTCGACCTAGTTCGCTTTAATATTAGTCAGGATGCATAGAACGATTTTCATAGTGCATCCTCTACATGCTAGAGGTTGGTTTGGTGTATAATGTAAAATGTTAGTATAAAAATCTTGTAATCAGGTACTCATTACATTAACTTCAATATTTAAATGTAGTTCATAATTATAATAATATGATATTTACATTCTCTCATGCATGAATAAATGATACATGCACAAACTAATTGTCATATTATTACAAAATTTTATTTACATTAATAAAGTAATACCAAAAACATCACTATCAATAATTTGGAAAAGTAAAAAAGATCACCAGGTATCTCACTCTGATGTTTCATTGACAATTTAACGGAATGTTCTTTCAATAAGGCCAGGTCAACGTTGTCTTGTCTTATGTATTATCGCGATCCGCAAACATTAAATCAGATAAGACCTTTACGGAATAAATCGCATACATCTAGTAATTCGCACATAGTCCAGTAAGAGAAGGTTCACGAGTGTTATGTAACCAATAAGAAAATCCCGAAAAATGGAAAAGGATTTCGTATCAGAACAAACTTGGAATGCGAGGTGTTTAAATGGCCTAAATCCGCTCTCGCATTTTGGGTTGTTTCGAAAATGGCTGGTGCCGACTGGGCCTCATTGAAATACTTTTCCGTCTGATGTTTCCCGCGTAAATCAGGTATTGTGTATATTTTTGATAAGAGTAACGTACGAGTATCATTAGAAACACATTAAGGTACTTACGAGCTTGTGTTCCGTGAAACCAAAATTTGGATCTTAATAAAAATAACTATGGTAGACCAGAGAAGGATATATCTATAATATATGATAATTATGTTTAAAGACAATCTCTTGACCTTTATGGTACTCAGGTATGAGGTTAAAAGTTGCCAAAGAGAAAGAGGGATTAAATAAAACAAAAATGTATATTTAAAGTATTCAGTCCCGCTTAAACAGGCGAGCAGCAGGAGAGCGTCGGTGGTTCAGTGGTGTGGACTGTCGCCTTCCTACCGGGAGGGCTGGGGTTTAAATCCCGACACGTACCAATGTATTTTCGAATTTTCGAAAATATATGTACGTTATCCGACGCTCTTACGGTAAAGGAAAACATCGTGAGGAAACCTTCATGCACGCCTGCGAAGAGATTCCAAGGTTGTGTGTGAAGTCGTCCAATCCGCACTGGGCCCGCGTGGACGACTAAGGCCTAATCACCCTATACGGGTAGGCTCGTGCCCCTCGGTGGGGACGTTTCATGAGCTGAAGATGAAACAGGCGAGCGGACGATAAAATTTCAAGATTTATTTAAAATAATACAACTGCGATTTATCCGTTTACCTTGCAACATTATATTTGATAGGTTGACAAGTCCAAAATATTTGGTAGATTTCATAAAATAAATTATTTTGAATTAGAATAATAAAAATGGTCATATTATCCCGAGTGTTTGGTTCGAATTCAATTAGGATGGGTCACTCTGACGCGCCGAGTTTGGTTATTGTGTCTAAAAGCATTAAGCTCAACCACTTTAAAATCAAAGCTGGTAAAAGACTGCGTGACCAAACTAAATGACCTGGGAGGAAATAACAGGATAACTCTCAAATGGGTACCAGGTCATTCTGACATCATTGGCAACGAAAATGCTGATGAACTCGCAAAGGCTGGGGCCAACGCCATCCAAAAGACTGTAGAACCTGTCTGTGGCATCCCTGAAAGCCTTAGGAAAAATGAACTAGAACGGAAGCTCCTCGAGGACTCTGTCAACTACTGGCTAGAGTCACCAGAGGCAGCTCACTCAAAAGCGCTAATCAAAGCCTACTCAAAGAAGCGAACCTCTGAACTGCTACAGCTCAGTAAACCCAAGGTCAGGGTCCTCGTAAGGGCACTGACTGGACACTGCAAGCTGAAAAGTCACCTTCACAAAATGAAGCTAAGTGACTCGGAAGCCTGCAGATTCTGCGCGGAAGAGAGAGAGACACCAATGCATCTACTCTGCAATTGTGGTCCTTTACAATGGAAGCGAAATATCCACTTGGGTAATTATTATCTATGCCCAAGTGACATCAAATCTATACAGTTGGGCAGGGTCCTAAACTTCCTAAAAAGTGCCCAACTATTAGATGAACTCTAAGAGAGGAGCGAGTCACAAAAGATCTTCTAGGTCGAAGTGACTACAGGTCTGCATAAGCCTGAATAGCCCTCAAAACCTAAATAATAATAATTGGTTATTGTGTTAAACCGATGGGCCATCAGACCTTCGTGAATCGGAACTGAACTAATTGGATCATGGTGATTTTATAGAATGTGGACTTCCATACAAACTTAGATCATGCGTTGGGTGTCACTTTTTCAAATCAAAAATATTCAAATTCATAATATTACTTTTACTTACTTACTATAACAAATTACCTACGATAACAACTATTCTCGCCATATTTTTTAGCGATAAGATACATCATTCCGAATGTGTTTTTCTAATTAAATTACATTCCGTACCATTCTTCAAATAATAAAAGCGCGTCCTGTGGATTGTGGGCCTATCGATCAGTTATTATTACTACGTGGCTTGCCCATTGTCAGCTTAGTTAAAGCTTTTAGTAGGCCGATGGATAAAGATCCAATCTCGGAATCACAGACCGCCCCTGATAATATAAACTGGTAAGAGACTTTAATATATGCGGAAAAAAATGTATGCTCGTCAAAGATTCGGTACGAATATAATTCTAACCCAATTTATCTAAGGCTTTGCAGACAATGTTTGTAAGTAATAGAGTAATCAACGTAAAAGAAATGTTTAAAACATAGCTATAAATTTATTTATGAAAAATTAAAACGTGTATTATGTCTACTTAAACAATTAATATCAAGATCAAACAAATATTTAATACATATTACGTGTAATTGTTATTATTCGGCAATCACACAAAAAAAAATTATGTAAATCCGAATTGCGTTGGCTCCATGCCAAACTTGATGTAGAAGAACTGTTGTCGACAAAAATATTCAATTTTCTGAAATATTGCTGTATCTTTATTTAACTCGAACGCATCATTAACTGATTGAATTTCTATGGCCATTGCAGTTAGATTATTGGGTATTCTTTTCAATTGTGTCTGATATTTAAAACTGATTCCTTTGCAACAAATTACCAACATTGCAATGGTTATTTAATTTATAATTATTTCTGTATAAACCGATGTCATTTACTCACCATTGAGATGGCTAATAAAAATGCAGAGAAAATTCTCGTAAAATTTGGAAAACTTTTGGATGAGTTTGTTCATTTTTTGCATTTGTTCATTTGCATTTGTTCATTTTCCCGAAAACAAGGATTAACAGTAAAACCTTTCACAAAATTCACCTTATTTAGGTAATATTACGTTTCTTCACAAACCAACTTCTGATCAGATAGATGTAATTACAGCAAGATTATGTAGAATCCTCTTTTTTCAGATCCTGTTTCCTTTTCTTTGTAAAAGCGAACATGTGTATCAAATATTAAATGCAAAATAATGAGTGTCAATAGTGCGACACAAATCGTAGCTAAGCATTTCGTTTATTATTGAAGACTCTTGCTTTTCATTTACGGGTGTAATAATGGCAAAATTCGAAGGAACTGAGCTAGTAGAAATTGCCTTAAAGAAAACATGAGCATACACCAGTGAATACAATGTGAGACTTTCATATTTTTTAAGTCCGAACGAGCCTTGGTTTTTTCGGATGATTGATTTTATTTTATTTGTAATCAGTATAAAAATAAATGTTTTTATAACTTGTGTGCGGATCGTAATATAATGTCTGCCAACACTTATAATACAAACAAGTAGACAAAATATGAATAATGTTTGCAAAGAAATGGCTGATTTCGGCATCTAATACACGTATCCCCTAAGTAAAGTTACTAATGTTACTATCAATGTTGGGTATTCTATCATCTTCGGAATAAAATTTAGTTCTATAACACCCTGTATTAATAATAAACGCTTATCTAATTTAAGAAATATCACACAGTAACTAAGAAAACATTGATCATTTGCTACCATATCAAACTACGACGACGTCGCCTGAGGCAACAGGAGGAATGAAGCAAATAAAAACAAGGATCATACTATTTACCTACGTCTTTTTTTATTTGGAATATTATTTCGATATTCAAGAATATGGTACTAAAATAATGAAATCTTTACAATAAAATATGAGAAAAGTAAGTAAATTATAAAAACCCATTGGGAAATAAAAAAAATATCTAAAACCTTTTTTTTTAGTAATCAAAATATCCTCATTTATAAATTTTTTTTTTTTAAATTTTCAGTACCATAAATTCAAATAAATTTTAGGAACAAATCAAAAACTCCCCTATACTAGCGGCAGAGTATAAGGACTTAGTAAGTAAGTTGTACAACCTTAAATTTATTAAAACATACAAAAGTTGTATTTGAAAAGAACCCAGTATTTTAAAAAATATATTTTATGGTACATAATACGTGAACTAAAATTTTCTAGGTAACACACAATATAGTTTAAACTAGGCATGGAACAAGTCTTAGCGCAACCCGTCGGGCATTGAAGAATAGTGTTAAGTAACAACATATTATATTTCAACCGCAATATGACCTACTTATACGAAAGTGAGTCTTGCTAACATGTATACCTAGCATATGGCCGTAATTACAACCTGTTTCATATATTTAGACAACGTAAATTGGCTTTCCACTTTGTTTAAGCCTTTGAATGCTACGAAACCAGACACAATAGATAATCTATTGATGACGCCTTTAGGTGTCATTGGCGTTCAAAGGGTTAAAGGTATAAACTCAGTCAACTAAGACTTAGTAAAACGGTTGATATTATGATATATGCAAAAATGATTTTTCAAAAGATTGTAATAGCAGCACACAAATCTTTTTTTGCTTTTGTATTGTTTGCTTCGGTGGCTTAATGGTGTGAAGTGTTGCCTTCCTACCGGGAGGGCGCAGGATCGAATCCCGCCACGTACAAATGTGTTTTCGAATTCTCGAAATTATACGTATGTTATCCGACGCTCTAACGGTGAAGGAATAAAAACCGTGCAGGAGGTTCTTACAGGGGGACTGCACTGTAACCGAACCCTGAACTCTTGGTGTATGAGCGGTCTTCTAAAAAATTACATCAAATGTTTCGTCATATTTTACCACTTGATTTTAGACTTTAAATTATATGTGATCAGTGTGACTTCACTTGGTTTTATTGAAAGGTGTACTTTTTTGTAATTTCTATTTCCAAGATACATTTACTAAAAGTCTAGCGTTGTAAAATAAAAGCTAGAGCAATTCATAAACCTTACCGAAGTATCGAAAATTGTTTATAAAAACTTCCATTCAGTCAAGGATTTCTTTGCGAGTATTTGATTTGAATAAATAATATTGAGTATCATTTGATTTCTTTTATCATTTGTCAGTATTATGCAAGAAAAAATTGAGTTGCGTAAAAATATGTTGGATAGAGATTATTTTTATGTGAAATTAAGGTCATCGCTGATTTAGGGGTAAGGTACGTAAACAACATTTACTAGGTTTACGGAATGAATCTGAATAAATGCATTATTTGCGGAATACGAAGAAACAAGCCGTACAATAAGAACAGAAATACGTCGTCAAATATCTAATAAGTTAAATGTTGAGTGAAGCCTATATTTTTTTATTTATTTATGGTTCACCAACGTTTGTGTACAATATTACTTAAAATAAAATACATGATAACCTTAAAAACTAATTGCCACAAACATTTAAAGGCAAACACCGCATGCATTTTAATCTTCGTAATAATACTTTATTTACTTTAAAAAAATGGTACGCTTAATAAATAAAGTTTCCAGTGAGGTGAAGTTACTTAGTGATGGTTGTCCAACATCATGCTACAAAACTTCTTTGGTGAGTCATAGTGAATATCCATTATGTCACTATATTTATTAACCAGCTTAGACATTCTAGCTATTGGGGAGTTAGAGCCGAAAACAGTTTTCCGAAATGGCGCATTGAGAGGCGTCATGGAGGTACGAGGAATTCTTGTCGGTACACGAAACATAATCCTAGCCAGTAGTTGTGGACAATCTATTTTGTTGTTAAGAATTTTCATAATAAAACACAGATCCAAATATTTTCTTCGATTAAATAAAGTCATCATATTGAAATGAGTCAGGCGCTTATCATAAGGGAAGTTCCTTTTTCGGGATACCAGAGCAGCGCATGAGATGCCACATGAATCGTTTTTGAATCCGCTCCAAACGCAAAGAATGGGTAGCGTAATGCGGCCTCCAGACGACACTACAGTATTCCAAAATACTACGAACGTGGCTGTTAAAAAGTAGTATCTTGGTTTTGAAATTTTTAAAACCCTTAACATTTCGTAACACAAATCCCAACATCCTAGAAGCCCGACTAGTGATACCAAGCATGTGCGAATGAAATGTAAGTTTCCTGTCAAAAACAACACCCAAATCACGGATTTCCTCTTTCTCTTGGAGCCTTGGTTATTACTGAAAGGAAAATAACCGGGAATATAACGTATAACGTATTATAGGAACGGATAAAGGCCAAGAATTGTTGGCGAAAAAATTGAAAAAACACCATATTTTGTACGAAAATGTTTAACCTTTTTAAATACAGCTTGTACCTATTAAAAGGAACACGCGATCTTAAAAAAAAATACATCTGTTTGTGATTTTGGGTCTCAATAATACACAACAAAAGACGATCGAATGTAAAAAATAGCCAATTATCTTTTTATAATAGAGGTATAATTTAACTAATAAATAATCAATCAAGCCCATCTACCAGAACGTATATCCATATATTTCATGGTGAGAATATGGTTCTATATAAGTACCGCCAGATGAGATTAGCGACTCAAATTTCGTATTCTAGTGATGTTTTTTCTAATTGACTACTGCTTTTGGCCGCAGATTAAATTTACAGCTTCACCGGCCAATTGGCGAGCGCAAATGGCTCTCAGCCTTAAAATTTCAATAAAGAACCTGAGGGCGTCCCAGAGTAGTCCTCGAACCTCGGCTTAGGGCTAACATATGTTTGGGGAGAAAAGCGACGATGGTCCCGCCGGCGGGGGCGGAATCTCGGTTGTCGGTTTGTAAAGTATTGTAATGTATTATCTATTTCTGCCACCGATGCGGCGGCGACCAGTGTTGCCACCTCAGTTTTAGAAAAAGGGCTTTTTGAGAAGTTAAAAAGAGCTAGATAGGACTAGATTGACTATCAACAGATTTTCTGTTCTAAAAATGCTGAAATAATTATGTCAGGAAGCCGTTTTTTCAGAGCGTCTAAAAAAACTTGTTAGCATGTCGAATCTTCATAATTTAGTAATATTTTCAAGACAGTGAAAAAGAGCTAGATTGCCCTTTTCGGGCTGTATCGTTTAAAAGGAGTTCACCTATGCTAAAAAGTGCTAGATCTAGCTACAAAATGGATAAGGTGGCAACACTGGCAGCGACCGTGATAGGGTCGTAACGTTGATCTTTACTTAAACTGAGTTAGAAAGGGATAACACCGTATACGATAAATAGCGGCATCTCTTTCTAACCGTTTTTAACAATATGATTATTGGAAAACCATCATTAAAATAAGTAATTTCACCGGGAACTATATTTTTTATATATTACCTAAGCGTCGGTATTATTCTTAAGAGAATAAAGTCCTATGTATTGTTAAGATGAAAATGCATGCTGTGTTTGCCTTTAAATGTTTATGGCCATTAGTTATTTAGGTTATCATTGTATTTTATGTATAAGTAATATTGTACACAACCAAATAAATAAATTATAACTTTCAATAAAGGCTTAGTCCAGCTATCAATTTCACGGCTTGAATGATGATGACGATGGATCATCAATTGCGCCCTTAACTTTGTAATCTAAACATTTGAGTATGAAAAAAGTGATTCATTCAACCCTATTCGTAAAAACATTAGATTCCATTAACAAAGCTGCCTAAAATGTGTCCAAATGGAATTCAAACCTAGGGCGTTGAAACATAACGCTGAGATCATATGTCTACTGATATTAAAGGGTCAATAAAAGATCTATTCGTGTTCGAACGTAAATACTCTTTATCAAATAATGCAATGACTGACTGATCGCCTTTATAATTAGACTTGTAAACGAAATACATTTCTATTCAGTCCACGATCATAATAGACTTTGAGAACTACTATGTCGATTAAGAATTCATGCAAAGGCAGTGTTCGTCTGAATTTATCAAAGAGAGTAGCAATTCATTTTAATAATGAGTTTTTAAACTTAGGACCCCAACCCTAGTTCAGACTTCATAATAAAGTTTTTGTCGCCAAACTTGATGTTGACTAGATTGCTGCTCAAATAGACTTAATGCAACATTGATTTTAAATAAACCGCGTGGTTTATTTTATTTCTGTTTATTTTTTTAAATAATCCAAGATATTTTTTTTATTTGTTAGTGAAACACCTGGTGTGTTATTGCTAAAATAAATTATCTGCTAAGAACCACATCCAAGTATTAATAATTGCAGTACAGTATGGCAAGTCACAAACAAGTGACTATTCAGAGGGGTCTGAGATAAAACTTACATAATATGTATTCCATGCAAATGACATACAATATCCACAAAAAGTCGTACATCGTGATCAGCGGAGTAACTAATCTCAGATATACAGGTGAAACTACAAGGTCGAGGAAACACGGCATCATTGTGTGCAAGATTTATGTCTCCACTCCACTCGGAGCATTGTGCACTTTCTGCTGAGTAACTCAGACGCGGCTTCATAGGGGAAACATTAGGGTTACGTAGGAAGGCTTTTGGCTATTATTTTTATTTTATTCTTCATCAGATCTTGCAATGTTCTTGTAAATGTAAACTGAGTTGAAAGGTTAGTGTCGCATACAATTTTTTAATATTTATATTTTTCTTGGGTCGAAAATTTTAAATTGTTACCATTGTAAAACCTACAAAAAAATTATAGAGATATTAAGTTTTTACCAACAAAAAGTTTCTTAAAGTTCCGAAAACTAAAATTTTTTTACTGATAGACATTTTAATGTATAAAAATAAAATATTCTGCACTCGCAACACCACCCACTGCAGGTGGAGTTTATGTAACAGATGGGAGCTTCTTGGAAAAGTTCCAAATCGCAAGGATACTGGTTATATAACGTAGTGTCCCTTACCAAGTCCTCGTCGTCATCCGAGAAAATGTTGGCTCTGTCCTGCGCTGTCATGTCGAAACAAACATCCGAACCGTTGTAGAATCTCCCCTCATGACGCACTCACATTAAGCTTCCCCTCTTATCACTGTAACTGCATCCAAACTCGTCCTTTTACTGCCACATCCTATTTTTAGCATATCCAAAACCACACCGAACATCCAACATGAAATTGCACAGTCACGAGAACCCTGCAGTTAAACCGCAATCGAAAAACAAATGAAAAGCTTCGAACGTTAAAATCGCTTTTGGATTTTCAAACGGACGTCTAGTCTCGG
>PQWD01005315.1:0-25864 GCA_019425675.1 Leucinodes orbonalis | reverse complement strand
AAAACTGCAAAAAGCCAACGGCACGCGGTGTTCCCAGGCGGTCACCCATCCAAGTACTGACCGCGCCCGACGTTGCTTAACTTCGGTGATCGGACGAGAACCGGTGTTTTCAACGTGGTATGGACGTTGGCAATATGCTTTTTGAAATAAACTTATAATAAGTGACTACTACATTTTGTTAAAAAATAGTTAACTACTGGTATTGTAGGATATATATGCACGTTACCTTCAATATTAGCGTACTGGGGCTCCGGCGAGTATATTTCGTATCCCTTATCCCTCCTCGAGGCTTTCTTTTGCAGCCTGAGGCATGGACTCAGGTCGGCCAGCTTAGCCGCGTCATGGCTGGTCACCATGATGCTATGGCTGCTCAGCTCCGAGTGGATGTAACCTTGCATGCGGAGGAAGACCAGGGCGTTCGCTATGTCCAGCGCGTACTTCACAGATGTCTGTGCGGTTAAGATGCGACCCTGTTAAACAAAATATGTAACATTGTAACATATGCATTATATATTTTCCTAGCTGTGCCCTGCGATTATAAATACGGTTTAAGGTATTTAAACATAGTATTTATAATATAGGAGCGTCGGTGGCTCAATAGTGTGGACTGTTCTGAACTGAGGGTGCAAGTTCAAACTATATAACTATTTCCGATTTTTCGAAATTATATGAACATTTATCCGACGTCCTTAAGGTACTAAAAAAATGTGAGGAAACCTGCGCAAGCCTGCGAAGAGATTCAAAGGTTGTGTGTGAAGTCGGCCAATCCGCACTGGGCCCACGTGGACGACTAAGGCCTAAACACTTTTTAGGGGTAGGCTCGTGCCCCTCGGTGGGGACGTTTAATGAGCTGAGGATGTATTTTTATAATGTGTTAATAAATTATGTCAGTATACTAATATACTTCATACAATTTCATTAACCATTGAACGCCGGGAATCCAGACACAATAGAAAATCTATTGTCATTGGCAGTCAAAGGATTAAAATCGATTCAGCAAGTTAGTCGTGAAGAAGCAACAAACATACATACATTCGCCTATTATATAAGTGTGATGGCACTTTAGATATTTGTTTCACACAAAGTATAGTATGTATAATAATTCTGGTGATATCTCACCGTTTCGCCCAAAACACAACTTTGTCAATAGCAATTTCGTTATGGCGAGAGGAGAAATATATGATATTGAGGTTTCCCTCATGAAGTACTTGAATAAGATTAAGTTTCATAAATTTCAAGTAAGAAAAAAATTGCTTATGCTTGAAAATTTGTTCTCATAATATTTTACAGATTTTATAATAAAGGCATCGGTGTTTTTATATTTAATATTATTAAAACGCTTTGTTGGTTCATTTACAATCATAAAGGTACAATAATAGGTCAGACTCACAAAGTATCGTGGGAAAAGTAGTAAGTATGCCAATTACTCAATGTAATCAATTCAAATGGATGATGGTGCTGGTTGCACATTGACTCTAAACTTAGTTAATAAGACTTACATATATCCTTGTGTGTAATTGTTTATTACCCTAAATAAAGAGAAAAAAAATGTATGGGAATGGATGATGTAAACAAATTGGCTAACACGCATCGTGTAAAATACCAAGTATCAGTGTAGTAATGAAATTACCGGTTATAAGAGACCTAACATCTGTTGTTTCGGGTGTCGGGCGCAGTGCGGCATTGATGGAAGATAATATTTGTCCATAAGTTGTTGGTCTCCACAAAGGCCGCTCTGACATGGTCAGGTGTATCACTTACCATCAGGTGAGCGTCTTGACTGTCCTGTACACTTGGTAATATAAAAACCTAACTTAAATCATTATTTTACGATAAGTAGTTTTTTTAATTAGTATATAAACAGATGAGACAACACACGTTTGGGTCAAATAGCAATTGTCAGTTATATTATACAATTAGCAACCCGCCCCGGCTCTCTCTCTGAATATTTATTAGCCATTGGACCACTAATTGACGACGACCCATTTGGTGTTTCGTTTGAGACGTCGACTGCAACACCAAGGGTTCCGGGTTCGATCACAAGGCAGTACAAACATTTGTGTGCATGAAAATGTCTGTTGGTAATGGTCTGGGTGTAATATATGTTTTACAAATAAAAGTAACCTTGCTTGGAAAGCATGCATTCAGCAGTAGATAAATTAGGTTGCAATTATCATGTTTTGAATTAAATAAATAAAAATAATAAATATCCACTGACATTGACACAGCGCCATCTAGCCCGTATTATGGGTACTAAACAACGGATAAACATACTTATATACATTTTTTTGTGAATACTACATATTTACATAAGACTCTCAACACAGATTATACATACAAAAACATATAGATCACTAAACAACATATGTTTTTGTAAATACATACATTTATCATAGAGACTCTCAAAACGACACAAACACACACGTGTAGATGCACACAAAATTTGTATGCTGCCTGGGGGTCAAACCCGGTGTAGTAGTCGTCTCAACCATCACGCCATATGGGTCGTTAAAACCTTGTAAATATGGTACTGACCTGTACGTGGAGAATCCCATAGAGCGTGTCGATGCACCGCTCGCACACAATGTGCACGTTGTCGTGCACGTCCGGGTACAAACCCATCAGCAGGATTATGTTCGGATGGCGGCATTTTCTAGAACAATACATAATTTTAATACATTTATTTTTCAATATCTATTCCTTGTTATTGTATTAGTAATCGCATATATAAAGTTATCGTATAGTTTATTCATCTTAGTTATTATTTAGTATGTATATAACTTGCATTTAATGCGTACACTAGCCCCTAATCCCATGCACTGTATTTCTCCATCCTAAGGTTGCCTGGAAGAAATTGCCATGCGCAATAAGGCCGCCCATTGTACTCTCTTTTTATTTTTTTATTTCTGTATCCTTTTTGTTGTTTTGGTGTACAATAAAGTAATAAATAAATAAATAAATAAATAATAATAAAATATAAATATCCATTGACATTCACAAAGCGCCATCTAGCCCCAAGTTAAGCGTGAAGCCTATAGTATGGGTACTTAGCAACGGATAATACTTATATATTTTTTTTCTAAATACATACATATTATACATATAAACATCCAGATCAATACAAACAGACACGTTGCTACTATGCGACCCTCACCTGGCGCCTAACCTGGATTCGCCCTTGAGTGGGACTTAATGGTAAGAGCCCTCTGTGCTCCCCAATTACCATACGACCTACAAAGACTCAGTCGGTACTGGGTTGTATAGGTAGGTAGGTACCACCACTTTTGTGTTTCGGAATGAGGCATCTGCAGGTCATCTCGAGTGACGGGTATTAGCGGAGAATAGGTACTAACTATATACCAGTTATTGGTTTCCTTCAATGCCGCTATGTCATGGTCAGGGGTATCACTTACCATTAGATGAATGTACTCGCCGTTTTATTTTTTATTGGATAAAAAACTAACGCACATTCGATATAGTTATAAATAATTGGCCAAGCGCGAGTCGGACTCACACGTGGAGGGTTCCGCAGCAGTAAGTAACATAAAATAAAAATATTTTTATTTATTTAAAGCTTTAATATGAAAAAATAGTGGATCACCGTTTATGACGTATAAAAAAACTACACACCAGAATTGTTCAAACTAAATTTCTTGTTAGATTTATGGTCATGTACATCATATATTTTTTCGATTTTATCAAGAATTCATTTGGAAGAGTCTCTCGCCCAAATTATTCAATTTATAACAAAATGATATTAGAAACCTCAATACAATTTTTTAAGATCTACATATTGATACCCCACACGTGGGGATACAATGAAAAAAAAATTTTGAGGTTCAGTTAAATGTATGGGGAACCCCAAACATTTTTTTTTTCAAGTTTCTTATTAAAACCTAATAGCGGTTCACAGAATACATATACTTACAAAGTTTGAATAGTGTAGTGCTTATAGTTTCGGAGAAAAAAGGGGTTGTGTTATTCGGACGGACGGACTTGACGAATCTATAAGGGTTCCGCTTTTTGTCATTTGGCTACGGAATCCTAAAAATACTACATATCATACAACTACAAGTCGTATTATGATATAAACTTTAATAAAGTTAAGTGTATACCTCATGCGAATCAATCAACTATGTAACTTTCATCCCTGTTTTGGTATTCACTATCGATGAGAACTATTGAGCAAAAAAAATATCTATAGACCGATTGCCATAGAGAAAGTGAATTGTTTCATTAATACAGTTTCGAATGGCATGTCACATGAGACAATAACGTGTGTCAACTGTTTACTATGTCGTCAACATGGCGATAAAGTAGTTTGACACACATTTTTACAGTGAAAAAGTATCAATTAGAATGATAAATAGCATGTGAAATGTTTATGATTCCTACCATTTCTTATAAAATGTACCAATATATCCCAATGATATTCTGTATATATAAAGGTATATACGCCATCCGTGCCTTAAAAACGAACCGTCGAAGAGAGTACACTTTGTACTCTTTTGTTTAGGTAAATGTGTTCGAAATTTGAAATATGTGTATGTGTGCTGTTACTGCATTCGGAACATTTTTTTCTATTGTTTTGTGAGCATATCACGAATCCATACTTTTTTACATCATTGATATATCCTCAGTAAATAGTCATGTCAACCGATGGCCGTTGGAGCAGACAATTAATAAATAAATAAATATCACATTCACACAGCGCCATCTAGCCCCATATTAAGAGCAAGCTTGCAGTTAGCTAACTAAACAACTGATAAACATACTTATATATTTTCTTTTCGTAAATACACGTTATACATAGGGACACCCAGACCATTACAAAAATACATGTTCATGCACACAAATGTTTGTAATGCCTGGGGATCGAACCCAGAACCCTTGGCGTAGTAGCCGACGTCTCGACCATTACACCATATGGGTCATCAAAGACAAATTTTGGAGTGGAGACAGCAGGAGTAAGTCGCCGAGCTGCGGAGACTGTCCGTATGACAAAGAAGATACCCGAAACTTAGAATCCGAGCCTGAACAATGGAAGAACTGAAGACAGTCGCTGCTTGATACCGAGCTCTTCAACATTCTCCTCGAACAATTTAAGAGCATCTATTTTTCTCCTCGACCTGTCCACTTACCTCAATATATTAATCTCGGTGTTCCGTTTCTTCTTGACATGGTCTATTGTGACGCCGGTCAGCCGCTTTATCTGCACCGGCACCAATCCCCACTTGCCGTTGTTCCACACTTGACTCCTGTCAGTATTGACGTCCAGGGTACTCGCGCTCGCTATCGGCAAGCCGAACGCGCTTGAGTCGCTCTGTAAAGAATAATATGTTAATTCCAATTATTTTTATTTCATACGTATTTAAGCAAATTCAAATCCCGCCACCTACCAATATGTTTTCGAATTTTCGAAATTATATGTACGTTATCCGACGCTCTTACGGTGAAGGAAAACATCTTGAGGAAACCTGCGCACGCCTGCGAAGACTTTCAATGGTTGTGCGTGAAGTCGTACAATCCGCACTAGCCCGCGTGGACGACTAGGGCCTAAACACCCTTACGGGTAGGCTCGTGCACCTCGGTGGAGACGTTTAATGAGCTGATAATGATTTAAGCAAAGGAGAAGACGGGGGCACCTATTGGTAAGTGATACCACCGCCCATGAACACTAGCAACTCCAGCGGAGCAACGAATGCGCTGCAAACCTTTAAAAAGGAGTAGGTAATGAAAACCGCTGGTTTACGCCGGTTTCCTGTGAGCCCATGGTATCACTATGTCTTGTGGACCGAGAGATACTAAGGGTATCTTTCTCGGTCTCGGTATATTGGCAGTGCTAGTCATTTCCAAGTAAGGGTTAACAATCAACTCATTGACAAGAACGCTTTAAGCTGATGGGCTTCTATTCAGGGAACGAATATATTAGGACATAATAATATTGGTGGAAACATGCAGAATTAGATCAAACACATACATTCATCGTGGGTGGTGATCGAAACCACGGCTCCACGTGCATATGGCGGAGTTACTACTAGTACACATCAAGCACGTCAAAAAATTATTTCTCATATGGCATTTGCCAGAGGATGAATATGACATTCTCATTATTTAATACAAGAAATACGATCATTGTCACCTGTAATTATTTTAACGACAATATTTGCGAGTCACTATATCACAAATTACCTAATACTGATTGGAAAGCAAAGATACTAGACAATGTCATTAAAGCAGAACTCAAGAACGGATTACGTAACTAATTACGAAAACTTTCATTTTAAATAAGTTATTTACTTACTTTAGCGTCATCCGACTTGGTTGTGCTTGGCGATCGAGGTTGCAGTTGCTCGTCAGCCCACTGGTCAAAGTTCTTTAACTCGCTCATCACCTCCCAAAGCTTATCATCCCATTGTCAATTTTGTGGACGCCATTCATCGAACACTGACTAGATACCTTAACTTCGCCTGCATCTTTACCACCATCAATCTCCTCCAAACTTTTGGACCCGTCTAAAAACCTTTAAGACTGAAAGGCAGAGTACTCTTCTTGTAAAATTCAGGAGAGTCCACTTGATCTTCGTCCTTGAAGTCGATATGCCTTTGGGCTATAAAATCAGGATCTGGAGGTCGAAAATATCTATGGCGTGATCTTCTAGACTTGAGTGGCTCAGAGTAGGTTGCATTTGGCATAACATTTCCAGGCAGAAATACCTGGTTCTGGAACAGGAATTGTATATTTGGCACGCCTTCGTATATTTTCTCATCGGACGTTGCGCTTCTGACCCTTTTGTGTGATTTCTTTTTATATTTGACGGCGGATTTCTTCTCGTAATTGAAAGTGTTGTCATTATGATCGGCAGTGCAGTCAGTGCATGAAACTGGTAGGGAGTGTCTGCCGCATTTCCTCTTTTGTGGTGTCACCTGTAGATCTTTGCTGCCCGTCGAGCGTCTCGCTTGAAACTCCGCCAAATCTCGTTTGTATTCGTCTGTTCGTATTGTGCCTATCTGTGTTGCACTCTGTGGGCATTGTTCTTCTGGAGTAGTGGCTTCAGGAGTGACGTGACGAGTGGTCACCGTTACACGTTCCCTGAGAATGAGAAACTTTTTAATGCATCTCAATTATAACTTATTTCTCAAAGTTCTTTACAGGATGGAAAGTAAAATTATATAAGTACACGCCCGGTAAACAATTTGGCCCGCATTAAGGCATAAAGCGTAGAATTCTGTCGGGTCAACAGAAACGTGATCTACTACAATAAGCTTGAGACTGTATGTCAAAAACCGAGGTTCCATATTAAGGGGAAAGCAAAACAAAAGTTTAAAAGATAAGTCTTACAACTGACTGCATTTAGCTAATTTCTGAATATCGTTTAAAGTGTATTTGACATAAAAAGCATTCAGTAATTCACGCAGTGGATTTGACAGTGACTCACAGCACGTTGACCGATGACGAATAAAACAGATTTAGAATATAAGTAAAGTAAAAGGTGGCTTTACCCACGACAACTAACAGCGGTTTGACCGATACACTTTTACCGATTTAAGTTGGCTCGGTCAGACGCAACCCATGGTTAAAGGACCGATCAAGCGCGAGCGCAGTTTATACAGAAGTTCAGGTATTAGATACTTAAATAAAATACACTGAATGGAAAATATTTTGCTCGCAAGATTAAGATTTAACACCGAATTTCAGAGCGTTGGATGAGTGGGTAAGTTTTTAGGCACATAAAATTCTGCTAGTCAAGGTTTAGGACACAAACATATTTTAATAATCTATCTATCTATTCAACCTATCGCAGTCCACTGCTGGACATAGGCCTCCCCCATTTTGCGCCAGATATTCCGGCCCTCCGCTTAATAATATCGATCGACAATAATTACATCGAAATCGAAAAAAATAAACATCGTATTCCGTTTCCATATACAAAACAATGTGAAGGGAACACAAACAATGGGTTACGCAAGACGAATTAAAATAGAAAGCATCAATAATATCAGTAGATTTTGAGCGACACCATGATAGCATAATGCTTACATAAATAAGCTGTCCGGCCATCAATTTTGGTTATCTGCAATAAGAAAATGATCTGAGATCAAAAAATAGTTTGGTGAAAGTGAATTTCAATAACGTTGTATCGGCGGAGTCAATAGGAGCTTAAACAAGTAATTAATCGAAGCATCCGTCTTGATAACGGTTTCTTTTTTTATTGTTCTGGTGTTATTATTTAATCGTGCTCACAACACATACGTCAACACATAAAATTTACTTTCTGCGTGAGAATTCATACAGTTGCGTAAAATTCTTGCCCGAGTGCGTGTTTGGTATATCGTCAATTTTAATTCGCGTTTTTCAAATATTATGCCATTTGAATATTGAATGATATACTCATCATTGAAATACATAACTTTTAAATATTTACAGACAGCAACAATGTATCTATTTCCCAATGCCCAACCATACCATGGATAAGTACTAAGCCACAGATAAACATACTTGTTTTGTAAATAAATACATATATCTTTGTAGAAAACATCCAGACCAATACAAACAGAATTGCCCACGCAAAACACAAATATGTTCACCTATTGTTAAGCACCATAATATAAGCACATTGCTTAATTGGAACTAAATGGAGCCGAGTGAATGCTCGTAGATTTTTTTCCAAAATTACAATTTTAAATAATCCCTTGATCCAAATTCTAATTAATCGTTCTTGGTGAGAACTGGCAAGGCCACCGCAGACTTTTAAACACCCGCAGGTAGGCCTAAGTTATACGTTTACATAATTCTCGAAGTGTTAAAACAAATTATTTGCGTTTACAATACAATAAAGTTAAAATATATGATTGGCCTCATGGACCGATTTGCATAATGCCGGTGGTAGGGGTTTGGTTAGGACAGTAATAATAAAACCTGATGCAAAGGAAACCAATGTCCAGCAGTGAACTGCAATAGATTAAGCCGATACACGATAATTCCGAAATCATTAATAATAAAATAGACTACAATACACATTAGTAGGTTGGTATATAAGTAGTCCAAACTTCGTTTTGACCAAATTTTGTATTTCGGAAGGACTTTTCGCTGTTATCTGCGGTTAGGCTGCACAGCTTCACAGGACAACTGACGAACGCTAATGGCTACAGTAGCTAGTTTCTCATACGTCGCAGTATTTCGTGGCGAATAGGAAACAATGATCCTGCAAACCATCTCGCAATAGATTAGTGCCACGAATTATAGTTGGGAATCCCTCAGTGAACGTCATTAGGAAGCTGCTTTCGTGGACAAGTGGTCTAAGGCCTGTATTCTGAAACGAGACTCAAGCGTCGATCTATACTTGAATAGAGTTAGAAGGGGATAAGGCTTATATGATAAATAGCGACATCCCTTTCTAAATTAATTAAGCGTTGGTTTTAGATTGCTGCGTGATCTGGGGTGGGTTCGAATCCCTGATGATGAGGATCATAAGTAGGGGAGGCCTTGTCCTTCAGATGTCTGTACTATATATAACCGCAGTATATATACGAGTAAGTACAGAAACAAAACTATTGAAAACGTTTACATACAACATTCAATCATGTTATCCTAAAATTCACGTAGCCATTCAAATGTTTTTAATTAAGTGCATCAAATGCAACAATGGTGCGGCCGGGCAAGCCCACAATGTAACCTCCACGCATTGAGCACCGATGAAAGGGATCATTCCAATTCGGGGATCTAGGTGGAGACAGTTACATCATCAATTGTCAGGGTGCTTTTGTTGTAAGTATGTCATGTTTTAAACATTTTATAAATGAATACCGGCGCGTCTGGATGTTTTTTATAATGGATTGCGTAATCTGTTTGTTACCTAAATAAACCTAAAAAACGATTTAAATTTTAAATTGTTAAAATTTAAATCATTCCTTTATAATTTTTCGATGAACTAATTACACGTTTTTCAGATCGTCAAAGCTAAGGCTTCTTTTCCGCCGGAAATGTGCTATGCTAAGTTATGTGAAAGTTTATTTTTGAAAGAGTCCTATTCTGGTACGTCCTTAGGGTCGTTGTGTAAATTTAAAAAGCTGAGAGCTCTCGCGCTCACCATTTGCCCACTGAAGCCGTATATGGTGGGGCATCTGCGGCCAACAGTGGAGCGTAAGGATGGCCAGACTAAGCAGATGACTATTACATATATATTTTCTTCTGATTGGTCCTGATAGGTTACAAGCTCCACTGCGCACATAGTGATCGATTCTAACGTAGCAAAATTCCAGTTTTTTTTTTTATCAAACAGGACGCAATGATGTTAAGTGGCACGGCCGCCAATGAACGTTTGCAAGACCAAAGGTCCCAGGAGGGGTTTTTTTGATGGACGCTAGTCGTATCGCTCCGGAAATGTATCCGATGGTATTCATTTCACAGTATCACCAAAAACGACTGTTTAATTAGACAAAACAGCGCTGTTATTTTTTTGGTAGGCAGCGCACACCCGGGTCGGGATGACTTACGCGTTTTTATTATTGCTACGGACGCAGTTAAATAGAATATTTTATTATTTGGTATTTCTATATATAATCAATGTATAAACTAAGACTATCCTCATTAAAGAGGTAGTGCAATTTAAGAAACCTGACCTAGTCCACATTCAGGTTACTTTAAGGGTCTCGTTCTGAAATATAGTTTTATTTTTCGGGAGTCCCCTATAGTAATACCTACGTAATTGATTTACCTACGCGCGCAGGGGAAATCCCGTATCGATTTAGGATTGACTCTGCCCGTGAGCAGACATGTAAAACTCTATTTTAAGTTTTTGACTTTATTTTGACAATCGCGTTTGCTATTTTGTATGCTTCAAAACAAACTAACAATTCCCATCAACTTGTATACACTACATAACAAGTATTTTTTTAACTCATTTGATTTTCAAATCTTTCACATTATAAGTCTTGTTTTAAAAGATGTTAGTCAGTAATTTTACTTTTAACGTGTGTCTATATTAAAAAGCCCTAAATTATATGTCTTAGTCTGTGTAGACTGCGCCTTGTCAAGCATAGCGTAGGACGCCCTCCAGCCCGATTACTTTCGTAAAGTTGCTGGTGGAGGCCGAATGGGAAGGCAGAGGACTAGAACATCTGGCGCAAAATGGGGGAAACCTATGTTCAGCAGTGGACTGTAACAGGTTGAAAGTGAATTGCCAAATAAATAAGTACATATATAATAATTGAACCATTCAAATCTAGTACAAGTAAAATAAACTACTTTTGCTTAATACGTTTTGATATCGGTAGCGTTCCTTCGCAAAATGTCCCCTGGTCCCTTTCGCAGAATCTGTGGGCACAGCAGTGCTCCCGCCAAGTCAAGCGCGAAACACTGCCGTACCATCCTTTACTGGAACTTTCCTTTATTTCAGGGCTCAATTTGAGAACCTTGGGAGATCGTTGAAATTTTCGTCATCCAATACACTATAATCACATATTGAAAATCCAGAATTTCAAGTCTATGTCATTTAGTTCCGAAATTAAGCGAAAGCAAAGATTTACATTTACGACACACACTCATGATCATCAAAATATAACTAGTCATCATCATATCAGCACATTATACGTCCCCACAGAGGGGCACTAGCCTAATCGTGAAGGATGTATAGGTCTTAGTCTTCCGAACGAGCCCAGTGCGGATTGGCCGACTTTACGCACAATATTTGAATCCCTTCGTAGGCGTGTGCAGGTTTCCTCACAACGTTTTCCTTCACCGTAAGAGATAACAACCACCTTTACAAAAAATATTCAACTTCGTGGACCACTTTATTTGATGTCAATAATTGAATGTCTGAAGAATCTGATGATTTCAATACTTTTTTAGAGATAAACAAGCAGCTTCAATTAAGTAATTTTGAGAAAAGGGACGTTTTGCGAAAGGGGCATTCTGCGAAAGGGACGTTTTGCGAAAGGAGCGTTTCGTGAATGGGCGTTTTACGAAAGGCGCATTCTGCGACTGCATTCTGGACCAGGGGACATTTTGCGAAGGACGGATAGACACATTTACATGTTAACAAGGTACCTACGAGTTCTGTAAGAATTAAAAATTTTAGTAGCAACCAACTTTGCATAACCAATTTTGAAGCACATTATGAATATAAATTATTTCAATAATTTATAAGCACACATAGTATTTTAGTAATAGGGAAGGTAGGTTCCCCGATTGCGTTTCCAAAAGCGGTCAGAGTTCATTTACCCCCATTCTGTGAGTAACGCCACCTAGTTAAGTAATAAAGCCACCTGGATTGAAAATTTATACGTAAAAATAAATTGAAGATGGGAAAAAATTTAACAAATTACATTCATACATAAAATATGTAATAAAAGTTGTAATTTAAAAAAAATCAAACTTAAAAGTAGGTACATACCGGCGAAGCCACTTGAAAACTCCCATGTCCTCCAATGAATCCACTTTTTTCGTCTATTTCACCACTTGTTTTCTTTGCAATTATTTATAATGAGTAACAAACTAAAACCAAGTAACTAAACTAAAACTGAAAGCGGTATGTGCGAGCTCGCGGACATTACCGGCGCATTAGAAGCCCGAACGTTACAAAAAACGACTAGCAACAATGACCAACGATATATTGTGCGGTCAGACAAAACATCACGAACAGCACGCCATTCGCAATGAGCTGAATTTAGTTTTTTGTACAAATTACTTTTCGTCGCGCTCCGGTGATCCACTTCATCCGCGCCGGTCGGGTCGGACCTCGCTCGCTCGTCTGTCTGCTGCCGGTGTCACAGATCACAGCTGACGGCCCCACATTAATAATAGCAATAGGCAGGTAAGTACGTCGCGCTCAAACTACACCCAATCACTTTAAAAACATAATGAGTATCTACCCTACGATAGCTAGTCAAGTTTACAGTTGATAAATTATAAAAAATCGTGTAATGATTGTTTTGTTTACCCTTTTGACGTTTCTGTTTTAGGTTTACTTTTCAGTGCTTTATACTCGTACATAAACTTTTTCATAGTTACGGTTTACTTATTACTAAATAAATATGCAAACTGAATTCTAAGAGATATTTGAATAAGATAGCATGCAAGATAAGTAACGTTTAGGATAATAATTAGAGTTACAGAGTACTTTTTTGATATGCATCAAATCATTCAAAATCCAACATTGGCAATGGGTTGGACGAAAACTATAGTCGTTGATGTACTTAAAATTTATTTTGAAAGTAAATAAGATTGAAATGAATATTACTTTCTGCAGTTAAAATACTTTGAAAAATATGCAGCAAGATTGTTGTTTACAATGTACTGTTTCTTGTAGTATTTTTTATTATAAATAATAAGACAATCATGTTGTGTATCCGGTATGTTTCCGGTAACTTTTTTTACAATAGTATTACAATAACAAAAAATATTAAAATTAAAAAATACATGTTAAACTTTTCTTTGGTATGCCGTCAAATAACGATAGTAGAGCCCTAGGTAGAGCCATATCGTTCGACATCATTTCTTAGGCATCACTATACTTTTCCTACCTGGTACAAAAATATAGAAGCTTACTATCAACAAGGTGGATTAACAGTTACAGCAAAACTTATAGCAAAATCCGTGGATTTACAGAAGTTTATGTTTGCCGTCGTGAGAAACTCGATCTCAAGTTTTTCTCCGGTGGAAAAGTTTTGTTTTGTATAAATGTACCACTGCGACTGGAAGATAAATTATGGATACTGTGATTTAAGAAGTTGAAATAAATTTCACTGTAGCCCCTTTCTAGGATTCTCTTTTCAACGTATCTCAATTCAATGATAGACCATTCTGTACCCGATATTCCAGTCGAGCGCTTTTCTCATTCAGCTCTGACCTTTCACAAGTAGTCCGTTCATAGGGCTGGACCGGCGTCTTACTCTGGGCTTGCAAAGACGCGGTCTCTACTTTAGAATTCGACTGCTCCAGCGGCCATCGGTTATGCAACATACGGACTAGGTAGGGCTCACATATACTAGGTTAGTGTATGTTTGTGGAGAAAAGCGACCCTAGCATACGCTGGATACGCGAATAGAGACTGAGCGAATCTATGGGGAAGCGCGACAATAGCCCCTGCCGGCGGGGGTGGAAACTCGGGTGTTGGTTTGTATTGTGGAATCATTACCATTACGACTAGTATGCCACCCAGCCCTACTGATACTCCTACCAGCCTCCTTCTCGACGTTATCCTCGAGAATGACGCTATCGATGCATTTTGGTTTTGTCATCACATGTTCATTGAATCAGATTTACGCCTATTCAAGCCTAATTCGTCGGGAAGATGTATTTAGGCTGTTCAGCATCTAAGCAAACTTTTCCGATGTCTCTGCCATGACGCAACATGTATTGTGCAAGTGATACTCTATTTTTACTATTTATACTGTATTTTTTGTTTCTTATTTTTAGTTAATTGGCTATTTATTTTAAAATAACATTATAGTTATTATTTTAATATTCTTAGACTTTTATAATATACTTAAGAAATATGGTAACACATAGTAATCTAATATGTCATGGTAGGGATGGTCGATATTAGAAAAACATAGATGTTGATATCAATGCTAGCATCGAATCAAAAGTATCGATGTACGATAAATATTGATCGATTGACATCGATATTTCTGAAAAATCTATGTTTTTGGTATCAAATAAAACTGTATATTATATTTATGAAATGTTTTAATTATAACATAAATACACTCTTACTGAGATACCTTGAAATCACAAATAAAAGTGAGCAAGTAAGTTACAGCAAAATTTGCTAGATGAAGAAAGCACAATATAATACAGAATAAAAAAATGAATAATGTTCCCTTACCTGTTATTTCGTTAACGAAGATTCACTTGCACAATCAATAGTAAATCGAATTTCCTTACAAGTGTGTGACAGTGACAGTTTTTATTAATCTCTAGAGAAATTAAAAAACAAACTTATTCGTACGGCTGTGGGCTTACTCCGATTATTTTGATCAGTGTCCTCTAGTTAATAGTTGAAAACTTGATAATATTTTAATCAGGTAACATGATATCAAGGACAACCTACCGATGTTAATACATCGATGTTTCATATTTAAACATCGATGTTTATTCAACGTTGATGAATATTGATCATCCCTATGTCATGTCAAGATTCACACTGACAGCTGTTTGATATTCGAATTTTTAAAGTTTGTTTTTGTTGTAGTTTTGTTTATCTTCCGTTGATTCCAATTTAATAAAGATTTATAAGTAAATAACATTTTACTCATTAATGGATGAACTTCGAGGTTCTAATATTCAAATAGTGCTACATGTTAAAGAAGGTGATTTTTTATTTTATCTTATTCCTTAATAGAGGTATTAAAGTTTGATTCGTGTAGGTACATTTGTTTCAGTTTTATTCATAATTTTACTTCCATCTCAGTATTAACATGTCTTTATGCTAATTTATGTTTTAGGACTTGGTTTTGGTTTCCTGCGGACTCCTTTTGTGGTTAGCGGCTCTTTAAATGGGTACATGCTTGAGACTGATCCGGCAATACCCACACACGCACCAGTATTTGATGCTGAACTCGTTTGGGAAGCTGACAAAAGAAGATTTCGAAGGTCAGTTACTATTGAAAATATATTAGTATGTAATTGTTTTTGGAGGCAAAATCTTTAAGACACTGTTTTAATTGTTACAGTTTACGAGTCCAAAATGTTCCAGTCAAAGTTGAGGTTTTCACCATGGGTACACAAGGCAGGAAGGATAAAATAGGATACCTATTACTGAGCTTACTCGGGGCTCAGCCATGTCCCTCTAGCAAAATAAATGATGTATGTTATTTGCACTATTTTAATAATCTTTACTTAAAAAAGTGCTATACACACTTTTTATTCAAATAGTTATTTTTGCACAAACATAAAATAAGTTGGTCAATCATTTTTTTTAGTGAACATGTAAAGAACAGCCATTGGACTAAAAATTTTAGAGGTTAAATGTAATATATTATTTTTCTTATAGGTGAAACACATGTGGCATAGGCTGCTTGGAGTTAAATCAGAAGGAAAATGTTGCCATCCCCAGTTACTGATGAGCCTTTCGGTTGAAGACAGAGTTAATACTCCCACACCTGTAAGTGGTAATAAAAACTTTTGACTACAGCATTATGTATATACTTCTTAGTTTGATTTAAGATTTTCTTGGAATTAAACATTCAATGAGAATGATCGAAGCCAATGTCACCTGTTTGTGTTGAATCCAAATTATCTAACAATTCTCTAGTGACTTGCCAACATGCTTTAAACCAGTGCTTAGGGTTGGGCAACATGTCACCTTTTGCTTGATTGCTAACATCCATACTTAATAATATTATAAATGCAAAAGTAACTGTCTGTTTGTTATGCTTTCACACCTAAATGGCTGAACAGATTTTGATGAAATTTGGCATGGTGATAGACTGGAGACTTTTTGGAGTTTTAAGGTTGGAAGCTCAAATCGATGGAAAGACATATAAACCACAGCAGTGTAAAAATAATATTCTATTATCGTAACCAGGAAAAGGGAAGCGTCTTTACTATAAAGGCATATTTTATGCAATAAATATATGAATATCTTTTGTTATAATTTGCTTTAACATAACATGAAGCTATTCTGGTTTTGCCTATGGTTTTTAATGTGTTTCATAGTATGAAAGGGTGTAAACATTTTTTAATACCTTTTTTTCAGAGGAATGAATTACGAATGTTTCATAGTAATGAAATTGCATATCCACCTGCTTACAATCCAGTAACTCCTAGTGCTGGGAGAAACATTCTTTTTACTTTAGGTAAGTACACTGTAGCATATTTATTACTATGCTATACATTTTCTAATAAATATAATCATGATTAATGCACACATGTCATGTGTGCAATAGTCAAACATAGTAAAGATGATTTGTGATATCTATAATTTTGACGATCTATTTGGTGTAGCAGTTGAGACGTCGGGTTACACAACGGTTGATCCCAGGCAGTATAAACATTTGTTACATGTCTGTTTGTAATGGTCTGAGTGTTTCCTATGTATTATATGTATGTATTTAAAAAAATGTATATAAGTATGTTTGTCTTGTTTAGTACCCATAATACAGGTTTCACACTTAACTTGGGGCTAGATGGCGCTGTGTGAATGTGAGTTGATATTTATAATTATTAATTCAACTGTTCTGAGGAGCTTCCGCCGTATGTTAAAACAGTATGACTATGATACACAGCATATTTGTACCAGAAAAGGCCAAATAATATTATTGAATACTGTTTTAAGAGATGTCGGTAACCCCCCTGGTCTTTGTTGAGATTCCTCAGGTGTCAGAATCCTTAGTGAACTTTATTGATATGGGGTTTTGACCAGATCTTGGCGACATAGTCAAAATGACCCTGAATCCTCAATGGATGCACTATCATTCACATCATAAACCAGGTGCTTTATTCTGTATAAATTGGTTGTATACATATTTATTAAATTATAGAACTTAATATACTAAGCGATAAATGTATATATTTGAAAAGCAAAAATGAAAAGCGCACAGATTTCAGGTAAAATTTTATGTTTGCATTTGTCCCTCAACATTGTGGAATCTCATCAAAATTTATTAAATCAAATGTCAATTTGTATTACAAATGTATGTACACTAATATGAAATGTCAATGAGAAATAATATCTTCTTTTTATTTTTGAGGAATATATAGCAGAAAGCAAGAAGACAGTGTCCTCTCCTGATATACAGCCTAGATTAATATGTGAAGAGGGACTTATACAGATTGGTGACGGCAAACATCTGTTTGTGCTGAGCTTTGTGATAGGTTCTGTGGAAAATCTAGATATGGTAAACCTAAATTTTCTTCAAGTAACTATTCTTACTTATAGTATGTGATTTTAAAGTAAATTAATTAAAATATCCACCCCTCTTATTTCCATAATGCTGTGCTTGTAAAGGTCAATGTGATATTAAGATTAATCTTATGCAATTAAAATATAAATACATAATAATATTTTCCTAAGCACCTCCTCAGCCATAACATCCACTGCACATTATCTAATTTGCAACAAAAGCAGGGTAAGGTTGGATTGACTTCTAAACTCTTGACCCATAATAATTCAATAGCCCTTCGCCCATAGCTATGCTGTGTGGGAACGTCAGTGGGTTTACCACCACTTCTTAAAAAGTATTACAATAATATTATTTCGCGTTTCCTGGTACAAAAATGCTGGCGTATCATTTTAAGTAAATACGGAAACAAGATTTAAGTTAACAATATACAAATTCGATTTTTATCCATTTATAACCAAATAATAACAAACAGTCACGAGAAACAAACAAATTAGACAAATACACACAAATGCATACACTCACAAACGCACGCACACAATTTAACACATTCACATACTCAAAGATTATTAATATACTATTACTAAAACACACAAACAGATACTTAATTCGTTATCATCTGTTCTTTTGTGTAATTAATTTTAATTATGTATCATAAAATTGTAAGTATGAGCGGGGTCAAATAAGATACTAAGTAAAGTTTTTTAAGATTTTTTGAGATAAGATACTAACAAAATTTATTTTTTAATTATCTTAGTACTTAATAGATGGCGGTAGCCCCCCTATTCCCAGCAATAAGGCGTTATAGGCTGAGGACCCCATAGTAGACATTTTTGGCTGCAACAATGATGATGTCTTTATTTCAGTTATTACCTGATCAGTGCAAAACAGCTAGTGAGCCGACAGATTGCTATATAAGTTACACAGTGTTTACACATAACATCATGACTGATAGGTAAGTATTTTTTTAGTTCATACTTAGGCTTGATACTTAGTCTACTAACAGATAACAAAAAGTTAAGGGTAAGTTAGTGACAACTGGCAAATTTCAATATATTGAATTGGTGACTTAATGATGAACATATATTATGAAGGTATCATCTGTTTGAGCTGTATTGGTTATGATCCAGGCAAGTGGCGTGCACTCCATTTAAGCAAATAAGCAGTGCATACCCTGTGCGTTCAGGCAACCCGGAAAATCGCCAACATATTTAATGATTCCCACTAATTCGCTCATTTTCCTCTACAGATTTGAACCATAGGCGACCTGCTGTCATCAACAGCTCTAAATTTGTCACAAATATAAATTATTTATTGTTTTTGCGATGCGTGCCACTCACTTTGGATACCCTACTCATAATCTCTGTGTACGCCACTGGATCCAGGATTGGTGCAAGCAGGGGTGCCGCAGGCTCGTCCGCGCAGTTCAACCAGCGTACGTCGTTGAGGCTGCGGGCCGCGCTGCCAGCCCTGGCGAGGTATTTCGCCGAGTGCCCATACCTCGTCACCAGAGTCTGTGTCGCCGAGAAGGATGTCGGTAAGATTTTGGTTTTATCACGAGCCGTTTAAATTAAACAAAAATCATGACGTTACGTGACTTTTAAATATTCATCGGTGATCATTGTAACCTAAAATCTCTACTGCTGCAGTCACTCATGGTATTGCATTACTCTAAAATTTTCATAATCCCCACTATTATAGCCTTAAATGTTTTCTGCTGCAGTCTTTCACTAATGACATTTCATGATTAAAATGTTCATCATCACCATTATAGTGATTCAGGCTGCAATGCCCTGCACTGCACTGTACGTTTTTCTATGGGATAGCAGGCAAACGGTTCATCTGATGGTAAATGACGCCGG
This sequence comes from Leucinodes orbonalis, assembly GCA_019425675.1. Lineage (NCBI taxonomy): Eukaryota > Metazoa > Arthropoda > Insecta > Lepidoptera > Crambidae > Leucinodes > Leucinodes orbonalis. The sequence continues at coordinate 6,156 of PQWD01005315.1, read as the reverse complement.
CGCCCATGTACACTTGCAAATTGCAATACCAGAGGCAAAGAAATCCATTGTTCGTATTCCCATTTTAAAAATACGCTCTTTTCTTTGAGGTCGCTAGGTCGTATCGTTCAGGGAATATTTCAGATGGTAACTGATTCCACAGTTTTGTTGTACGCTGTAAAAAGTTTTGACATAAGCGTACGCTAGAGGCCTTTAATTTATCAAGTTGGAATGGATGACGCTTCTAATTTTGCCTATTGTTCTCCCCGTACGAATCGTAGCCACAGCCACCGGAACACGCAACGGACCCTTGGCCTATCAAATAATAGTCACGTCCAAAATATTTGTTACTGAAATCTAAGCAAGTATCAATTGTACAAAAGGCGATCTTATTGCTGTGGTAGCAATCTCTTCTAGGCAACCTTTGAATAAGAATGAAACCGAAGCACCTACTATTAGCGAGGTCTGGGGTCCCCTTGTAATCTCGAGGCCCTGGGCTGCAGCCCAAGTAGCCCTTAGGTAGATCCGACCCTGATCCCGTGGGATCACAAGTTGTATAGAAAGATATCAATTAATAATAATAATAATAAGCGCGTAGGGACGTGACGACCCCATCGCCCGCCCGGTGGTATTAGCTTTATGCAAGTATCATCGGTGCAATCAGTCACCGTCGGGCAGCTTGTGGCGAGCTGATGGAGTGTGGCGCGCACTTGGTCCCGTGCTTCTGGGAAGTCTCTGGTCCTCGCCTTCGTCTCACCGCCGGTGGGCGAAGTGGACCCCATGAGGACCAGATCCCCACCTCCCGCTTGCCTTCATTGGCCGTCGAGAGTGAGTCGCTAGAGCTATATGCTCGGGGGTGGAAGTGTCTAATGGCGTAATAGCGAGGAAACCCGCTCCGAGTGACTTGCGTAGTTACTCGCGATGGTGAAATCGGTGCCGCACCTCTCGACACCCCTAGCCGCGAGCGCACATGTTGCCACCCTGTCGCTCCACTGCAGGCGACCATTAGGGGGCCCACCTAGCCGCGGCGAGTCACCGCCTGTCTCTATTTTACTGTGAGACTAGTTTAATGACAGACGTCCGTAGTCTCCCCCATAGCCCAGATATCCAGTCCACCAAAACCCAACTCCATAGCCCTGTATCGTAGTTTCCATATATTTACAATAGACTTTACACCTGGCGGGGGTCATCATGGGTTGTGTATCATATTGTGCATTCTGTGATGGCATCCGCCACGTGTAACACATAAAAAGATTAAACATTCGAAAAAAGGCCTCTGTACTGTTGGCTTCGGCCCCACACATGCCTTCCAAAGGACCGGGCCACTATTTGGCCCGTGGATCTTAAGAATATCGAAAACATAATAATTATAAATATCCACTGACATTCACACAACGCCATCTAGCCCCAAGTTAAGCGTGAAGCCTGTATTATGGGTAATAAACAACGGATAAACATACTTATATATTTTTTTTTGTAAATACATATATAGTATACATATATAGTAGAAAACACCCAGACCATTACAAATAGACATGTTCATGCACAGAAATGTTTGTACTGCCCGGGGATCGAACCCGGAACCCTTGATGTTGCAGTCGACTTCTCTGCCGCAACACCAAATGGGTCGTCAATTTCAATGATATTCTGTATATATAAAGGTAGATATGCCACCTGTGTCTCAAAAACGAACCGTCAGAGAAAACAGTTGTATAGTCTTTGTTTAGGTAAATGTGCGCTCATTCGAAATATGTGTGTGTGCTGTCGTTGCATTCGGAACACATCTTTCGGTTGTTTTATGAGCATATCACGAATCTATAATATTTACATCATTGATTAATTTAGGTATATGCAGCATGGACCTCCGCAAGCTGGTTCCCACCGAGGATCTGAAGCAGTTTGTGGAGCAGTTCTGCAACGAGCAGTCTGCGTTGACGATCCACGAGCGTTGTTACATACTGCGGTGCGACGGCGAGGCGGGGGACGACCGACGGCGGCCCTACGTCGATGTGCAGATGAGCCTCAAGTATGCTGGCCGCAACAAAGATAAGCAGGTTAATATCTATACATATAAATAAGATTGGAATGCCTGAAATGAAAAAGGATTTTATAATAATGATAAATATCCACTGACGTTCACACATAATAATTGTAACAATTGACGATTCAAAAGTATCTGTAACAGATTTATTTGAATAAAGATTTTTTTCTGTCTTTCTTACAGCGCCCACAAGCTTGTAGGTAGGAGTAAACAACTGATGAACATACTTATTTTTCATTAATGGGTAGTCAACCAATGGTCACCAATGGGTGGTGACCATTATAAAAATTTGCCGTCACCACCACGGTGCCCCTAAACACATAAACAAGAATCATATATGCTTTTGTCTGTTGGAGCCGAAACCGGCAAACGCAGCGTTGGACACCCAAATTATCAAACTCAAACTCAAAAATGTTTTATTCAAATAAATCATTACATGACACTTTTGAATCGTCAAGAAGTTATTTTTAATGAATCTACCACCGGTTCGGGAGGTTGTTATCTACCGAGAAGATACCGGCAAGAAACTCGTGTAGTTACTCTTTTCAAAAAATGGGGTTTACAATGTTCTCATTTCGAGATTCATTATGTACGGATGACCAGAGACATGTTGCGGGTGGTATGTGTAGATATTTTTTACCAGTTGGAGTTGAAGTTATTGGAGACAGGACTGTGTTCAGCCGTTGACATCATGTGGTAAATATAATGGTGATGTAATGTTTCAGCCCTGTGTACTAACAGCCCGTAGCGCGACCCAATTGGAGAGCGATCGGGATAAGGCAAGGCCCGAGTGTCGCAGTGGGAGTTGCACTGATCTCCATCAAGTGGGACAGGTGGCTTATACCAACATCGCCGTTACCAACACTGCGAGGTATTGGTTTTATTCAAAACTAGCTGTTCGCCACGGTATGACCCGCGGTATGAGGTATTCTCCCGCAGTAACACATAACCTAAAATGTCACGCTATGCGCCGCCGCAGCGCATTAAAGCATAACTTGCTTTTCCATAATAAAAAGTATTGCCTAAAATAAAGCCTATGTTTTCCCTTATTACATCAGCTATCTGCTTATAAAAGTCCCGTTCAAATCCATCGAACCGTTTCAGAGATTACCAGGAACAAACAGACGGACAGACTTTTGAAAAAAATATTTTGGCATAAGTACCGTATATATATTCGTATTCGTTAGGAAAAAAAAATGTTGTTTCAATATTACAAACAGACACTTCAATTTTATTTATATGTAATAGATATATATATATCCGAAAATTTAAGGGATTAAATATATATTATTATGTATGTTATCACACAGCGCCATCTAGCCCCAAGTTAGGCGTGAAGCCTGTAAATTATTGGAATTAAGGCGTCTGGGTAGCTACCACCGCGAAATAGTGTGAAAGAGTGTTTTGCAATTCTGTGTTTCGGGATGAGGGAACTGTAGCTAGCTACTCAACATTATTTATCAGTTTACCTACATATTTTTATTCCAGATATAAAAATGCTGATGGCAAATCAATGATTGAAACGAATGAAATAGCGGAAATGATAAAGAAGATGTGCGAGTCATTTACTTTGACGCAAGAAAAGCTGTTAGCCTCTCGTCTCCGGCCTTCCACCAGCGATATGCAGGTGAAATGACATTGGTTTAGAATGTACTTATTTTTGACAGGTATAAAATCCTGTCTACCATTTTGTAATGTCAACGGATTTGTAAACTACGGTATGTCATCTGGTATGTGTTTTTGGGATGGGGGGCACTGTAGCTAGTAAAATTACCGGGTATAGAGACCTAACATCTGTCGTCTCGGGTGACGGGCGCAGGGCCGTATTGGAGGAAAATAATGATTAGGTACTAACTGTTATTAATTTTCTTGAACATTGTATCAGTCATGGTCAGGCGTTTCACTTACCACAAGGAGAGCGCACTGACCAGTAACATGAAAAAAATTGTGTAATTTTTTTACTTTAGTTTTCTAGTCTTCATTTCGGACCTTACCGCGTACGTAATTAACATATCTCTCCGTGCACTGAGGTATTTAGCGATTGTTTAGCGGGGTTCTCAAGTCCCGCAAACAACAGATTTTACATTGTTTTTGCCATATAGAACATTAAATATACTTGAATCAAATATTAAATTTTTATATAGTTCAATATGTATTTTATATTTAAATGTTAATGCTGAGTACACCTGGTATTGACATATCAAAGTTTTAATGAAATTGGATACTTTTAATTTCTTGTATGCTATTGTGTTGGTGTATCTAATGAAATAAATAAATATGAACGCTGTTTTATTATACACAGGTGCAGTGTGAAGAGCCGACAGTTCATCCTGCAAACGGCACATTTACTATAAACAGTGGGACAAGCCATCAAGATAATTGTACTCAAAACACTGACACTGCTGACACTGGATGCATGTAAATATTCGATTAATGACTTTACATTTCTAAATCATATTCTATGTTACTGGGGCTGTTTCCGCACTTAGTCCTTGAAGTGGACCATTGTGTGAGTGCCACATAATGATGTAAAAAGTATAGTTTCGTGATATGCTCACAAAACAACCGAAAAAATGTTCCGAATGCACCGACAGCACACATACACATATTTCGAATGAGCGTACATTTACCTAAACAAAGAGCCTACAACTGTATTCCCTTTGGCAGTTCGTTTTTGAGGCACGGGTAGCGTATTTACCTTTATATATACAAACTATCATTGGTGCCATAGCGGCCTGTTGGTCATTCCAATGAGCCTACCTCCCTCCAGAAGCAGATCAATCTTCCCGGTCTTCAGGGCACCCGCAAGTGTTACTGGTGAACCGATAGTTTAATAGCGGATCTGGGTTATCCCTGTGTACCCAAGGAGTACATGCTGTCGATTCTTCCTCTGAGGACTGTCTGCGATATCCATTGTGTGGAAATGCTAGTTTAGTGAGCAGTGTCCAATAATGGTCTCCGTCAACAGTCTCAGACTATATCTGTCCATGCACAAAAGTAGCATAGACAGTTTCCTGTCCAGTTTCTAAATCATTCTCTTAGGTTATTGGCACATTCACTCAAGATATATAACTGGGCCTCAATTCTGCTAAATTTAAAATGCGGTAATAAGATTGTTATTGTGTCTCAATTATAAAATTATGAACACTTTCGTTCTGTGTCAATGTTTTTTTTAATATTATAAGTGTACAGGACGGTCAGAACGCTCACCTGATTGTAAGTGATACGCTTGACCGTGATAGAGTGGCATAAAGGAGACCAACAACTGATAGACAGTTATTATCTTCCATCAATGCAGCACTGCGCCCATCACCCGAGACAACATATGCTAGGTCTTTTATACACGGTAATTTCACTAGCTACAGTGCCCTCATCCTATAAACCACATGACTGTAATGATAAGTAAATAAAATCAAATAAATTAATAAAAATACTTTGCATACTCTACTCATAATCTCTGTGCACGCCACTGCATGCGATTATACATTGTAATTAAGATGTTTACAAAACACCAGCCCCCCATTTTACGTACGTGAGCGCGGCATCCTACGGTTTCCAATGTTAAGAGCTTAATTGATTTATGAATCCTTATGTTGTCAGTAACCAAGAACCGGTCCGCTCGGAGCCTAAAACGAGCGACTTGAGTACATCTTACAAAGAACGAGATCAAATAGACTTCGTGAAGAAAGTGCTCTCACCATCCGAGCGTGACACTATCATGCAGAAGTTCGTAGATGAACTCGAAGACTGGAAGGAGAAGCAGCAGGAGTTGTTTAAACTTCAGGCAATTTTTTTTTATCTATTTTTATAAACTTTTGTATAAACTTTTAATCCGTTAGAGAATTAAAGTTACCGACATAGCCCGCCGGATCAGCAAGTTGAAGTGGCAGTGGCTGGTCACGTATGTCGCAGAACCGATGGCCGTTGGAGCAGACGAGTTCTGGACGAGTCTCGGCAAGCGTAGCGTAGGACGCCCTCCGGCCCGATGGACTGACGACTTGCGAAAGGTCGCTGGTGGAGGCTGGATGAGGAAAGCGGAGGACCGGGATATCTGGCGCAAAATGGGGGAGACCTGTGTCCAGCAGTGGACTGCAATAGGTTGAATAGATACACTTTTAAAGCGACAGATTTCTGGG
>PQWD01005314.1:0-18183 GCA_019425675.1 Leucinodes orbonalis | reverse complement strand
ACGTCATACTATGGTACAAAGCACAGACATCCGAATAACAATTGTGTATTGGGAAATCTGTGGTACAAAGATATGATTTAAATAATTGATATTATACGTCTTTTTGGCCCACAGTGAGGACAAATAGAAATTTTATGTCATTTCGTTGGAAATTTAGAAAATACGCAACTAATAAAGCCTTATGTTTAATGCACCTAGATCGACACGGAATTCCAACACGCAATCCTCACAAACCGAGTAAGTTCCTTGACATTACACCAAGCACTAAGTTATTATTACGAAGTAAATAATGTGTTACAAATATATACTACAGCGCTACAATGTACGCTAAGTGTTAAACAAAGTAACCGTTCGCCTATTGAAGTAACTAAATATGAATGGTCGGTTCATTCACGACATTGCTTACAAACCGTTTGTTAAAATAATAACAAATTTTCCAAGAATCGTTGTAACTTTAGTCGGACAGGAATTGCGAGTGTACACATAGTTGGGGCGCAGTTTTGGAAACATCCTGCGGTTGCGCGATCAACAACATGGGGATGTGCCCATGACTGTGTGTGTGCGGACTCCCAACATCCTGTATCAGCCTTTAGAAAACATACCTAAGAACTTGTCTAATCTTAAACTGAACCTTACTTTAAACGATGTTTTGCAATCATTTTGAATTCGCGCCCCTTTACAAGTTGAAAAATTCTGGCGACGCCCTTGCGTTGTAGAAAGACAAAGAAATAATTCAAAGACTACGTTAATTTGTTTTTTCTATTGTGATGTATTTATCTTTAATTCAAATCTAAAAGTAAGTTCGAGACAAGTTGGTGAAGTAACGTGCGTACGTCAGTAGATCTGACTGATGTCATTACAAATATGAAAGAAATTCTTCTAGATTTAGCTGCTGATGGCATGCTTTAAATGGAATTTTATTTGCAAAGTGTCGACGTATTTTGGATGGAAAGAAAACTCGAATATCCAGAGCTGACAGTGGAAACATTAAAACTATTAATGACATTCGCCACTTCATGTGAACTGACATTTTCTGGAATAGTAGACATCAAAACTAAAAAGAGAAATAGACTGCAATTCGAAAATGATTTGATTATTAACGTTTTAAAAATAATACCACGATTTACTAAACTTTTAAAAAATAACGAAGCCCATCCTTGTCACTAAAATTGCGTTTTTATTGTAGTGTTAGGACCGTGCCTTTTTCTATCAGCCAGCGACCTCCCAAGTAAGGCATTGCGACCTCCGTAGGGGCCACGATCCATACACTGAAAAACTGCTTTAAAAAAATACCTTTGTATAGGTACATCAATCCAGTGGTAGTTTAATTTGATGGTCATTAGGTGCCTTCTATGGGCCCAAATACATTTTTTTGACTTTAACTTATCTAGTAGTTAGGCAAGTTACTTTTAGATGTTTCATCGATGTCAAAAAAACAATTTGCTTCCATGTTCACCCTTCCCAGTGGCGTGCACTCCATATATGCAAATAAGCAGTGCATACCCTGTGCGTCGAGACAACCCGGAAAATCTCCAACTTATTAAACGATTTCTACTTATTCGCCCATTTTCCTCTACAGATTTGGAACTATAGGCTCACTACTGTTATCAACAGCACTCAATTTGTCAAAAATGCAAATTATTTATTGTTTTTGCGATCAGTGTCTTTCACTTTGCATAATCTCTGTGCACGTCACTGACCCTTCCGTTATTTAAACGGCCAGTTGTGGAGTTATAGGTAATCTTTTTTTAGCTATAACTGAACGGGACAGTCAGTGCGCTCACCTGGTGGTAGTGATACGCCTAACCATGACAGAAGCAGTGTTGAAGGAAATTAATAACAGTGGGTAGTCATTATTTTTCCGTCAACACTGCTCTGCGTCCGGCACCCAAGACGACAGATGTTAGGTCTCTTATACTCAGTTATGTACTTATGTTACTAGCTACAGTGCCCTTATCACGAAATGTGCAAAACACTCCTTTTTTACGGGATGATATCTGGCACTGTGGCGGTACCTACCTAGACGACTCAATACCGAGTCTAACACCTAGTCATCAATCAGATTAAATGTGTATTTTTTCTGGATATATGTTTATCTAAGTCTATTTGTTTACGGTTTCCTTTAGGTATTTTTGACTTTTGTTTCGCCATTTTGTCTAAATATGTCCAAATGAACATGGCGAACGTATCGTTTGGTAAAGGCGTGAGTCAGAGCAGGGAGAGATAGCAGCAAACAAATTAATCTTATTGTGCTCGTTAGCTAGAACATTGATATGATAATGTCGCTGTTATTTATGTAGGGACAAATATAAACTTGTTCATACAACGGAATAATACGGGCTTGTAAAATAACCCAATAAAACAACGTTTACTGTTTGACTAGGGTCTACCTCAACGACTTTTCAGATTGAGCTAGTCCGGTGCTTATTGGCGGATTGCCAGACCCGAAATCGAGGTACGGTTTTAGCTTGTCGAAGATTGTGGTCACAGTTTATGTAACACAAAATATAAAAAATAATCTCAAATAAAATATTGCTTTAATTAGATATATCTTGTCGCCTTTTGTGTTGTTTAGAAACAAGCAGAACTGATTAGAATGGCAACTGACTAACAATAGGACTATGATGTTCGTATTTATTAGATTGCTAGGATAATCTTAAAATCAATCAATGCACTTAAAATGTCCCAGACGAGTTTTATTATCAGGATAATACTTTTACATATGGTTCGTATAAATATGGAATACGGGAGACTCTTATTACATAAATAGGATAGGATAGGATATTTTAATGCTATTTTATTCCATACTGAACTGGATAATCGCAACGAGATAAAAAATAAATTACGCCATACTTTGATAGCGTGTTATCAAATTGTTAGTAACGTTACAGAAAATATCTTAACTAAAGTAAGCTTTAAGCTTGTTACATTTAACTAAGTTTTTTCAGAAGACATGGGCCAAAATTATTAGTGATTATTAGTCACAAAAATAGATATGATACCAAATTGTTAATGAACTGTGAGCAGCAACAAAATGAATGAAATAGGAAATCCGGTCCAATATGGATCTGCTATAGGTATATATTTAGAATAAGATAAACAAGGTTTAATCTACTCTGTAATGCATTACTTCATTTACGGCAACTACTTCATACCTATTCATACATAAATAATGTTAAAATTCTTTAGGTAACCAAATAAAATTAAGTACCGTGAAACAAAAGCTTGGCATTAGCAGTTTGACAATATAAGCGTTGTCGCCTGTATACGCCACATTGCATTGTTTCACTTATGATATAAATATAATGTTCCCACGTTAGACAGACGGACGGACAAAGACAATGGGCCCGTATGTTCGGCCCACCCTGAAGCTAAATACTACTCTTATATGCAACGGGTCGTTACCCCCACGCTTCGAATTAGGTGCAAAACAAACGTCCTCAAAATTATGCGCCGAAAGGATCACAGCAATCTTAGTGTCTTACACTCAACGGTGGAGGGGAATTTTGACAAAATATTAATACAAATATTTCGACGGGAATCATTGATATTTTTTCAAAAGAGGCTTGTTCACTGTTGAAACAAATGTGGACAACAGTTAAGACGTCTAATTAAAAGATACCTAACATCTTTTTCAATATAGACATCTGAGTATTTAATCTCTAGTGTGATGTTAAGGTTTACGATTAAAAACACAATGTATTTTTGTGCTGGGATTTCGGATTTTGAATGGTATTTTTAAAATCAAATGCATATAGCGGTCATTCTGAATCCCTCGGGGTCACACTCTTTCTGTTAGTTTCGGGAAAGGACAAAGATTCTTTGCTTCGTAGGGTAAGTTAAACCGTCTCTACATGAATCTTTGCTTGCTTCTCAATGAATGTAATGTTAGAATGTATATTCTATATGAATAAATTACGAATTTATTCATGTATACATCGTCAAGTTACAGATCTATTGTGAAATATAATTATGCCCCTTGTATAAACATTCGAGAGATAATATTGAAATCCTTTATATTATTAATTCCTTTGATAGTAACTTCAACGGGGTATCTACTTACTCCCACAGATAAATAGCAAGTAATAAAACAGTAACTATCAATGTATCGGCATAGGCACGGGATAGGACGAATGATTAACAAATAGGTGAAGCCCGAATAGGATAATATGCCGCATCCTCGTTACTGCAGCTGAGGCGATCTGCTGCTTCCATAACCCACTTTGCATCAAAAAATAACTATAACATCCCCTTATCTAGGTTTGGTATAGATCATTGTGAATGAGTGTGCACACATTTTAAATAATATGCGAAAAACAGTTGACAGTTTTTTTACATGAATTATTAACAAAACACCTAATAATATTATTATAACCCATATGACATATGACATGTTAACTAAATGTTTGGGATAAATATATATTAATAAACACGTGTCTGATTTAGTGAAATTGGTTTATATTCTATACCTAGCAATGTAATAAAGAAAGCGAGCTGTCATATAGTCATATTGTTACCAGCGTTTCATCTAAAGTTAAATGTTTATATTTGTCCCTTCATAAACCGGCGATAGAGCCGCCAATAAAGAAATTGTGTCTAAAGAATTTTATTATTATATTTTATACTACTTTTACTTTGTTTTACTACTACTACTACTTTGTATGTTATATACGAACAAATTCATAATTAAAATAAGTAAAAGCACGATTACAAATAAAATTGATATGCGTTTGTAACAGTTTGTCTACCAAAGCACGTGGCGGATAGGCATCTCAAGCATCTAAACGCCAACCGGACGGCACCGGCTGCCGGACACAACTGATCGTATCGTATCCTCCCAAGTTCTTTCGGAGGGAAGTATTATGTCATGCCGGTACAGTTTGGCCTTCGCAGCGAAATCAGAACTAGACGCGAGAAGGTGAAAGAATAAGGCCACTTTTTGGCGATAAGATTTATTTTTTGTAGATGACAATACTTTGTTGACAAAATTGTAATAAATATGAAAGCTTATTATTTGGGTTGCCGCAAATGTAGCTTTTATAATGTTCGACTTAATTTTATAAATTGAAAATAAATAATAAAATTTCTAGATATATTCGAAGCGATGAAATGTACCTAAATCCAACCAATTTTATGACCAGTCATATAATTACAAGTATTTTTGAAATCTATAGATAATACATTACGAATATGTTCCTAAACACAATTGAATAAGATATGTAATGATATATGATCATACTCACCTAGCGAGGCTTCAGGATCGGAGAGGTCCGACAGGGAAGGCACCTTCTGCATGGCGCGAGGCTCCTCCGCTTCCGGAGGCTCAGTCTTGATGCCCTCCACAGCGCCGCCACCCTCATCGCACTGAAAAGATAAAACAGTATTAAACTTTTTTTTATGATACAGGGAGCAAACGCGCAAGGGAGACACCTGATGGAAAGTGTTCACCTCCACCCATGAACAACGGAGACACCAGAAGTATTACCGGTGCGTTGCTTGCCTTTTAGGAAGGAATACGTTCTTTTCTTAAAGGTTCCTATGTCATATTTGTCTGGAAATACCGCTGCTGCTTTTGTACTGCCCGGGGATCGAACCCGGAACCCTTGGTGTTGCAGTCGACATCTCAACCACAACACCAAATGGGTCGTCAAAAGTATAATGCCGAGAGCCACTAGCGCTGGCCCCTTGTCCAGTTAAAGCTGTAAAGGCCGTCTGTGGTTAACAGCACTAGGACAAACAACTAATAAGGACTAGGATTCTATATGTATGTTATAGCTATGAATTGACGCGGTGGTTTGGTAGTGACCTAAATTGATTTCCATGTGCCTGACGGTAGAAACGTCGTCGCGATTCTTGAAGAGCATTGACCAAAAGACAAGAAACAACGAAATACATGTAATACATAAAATATTTTTATTCGACCAAATAATAATTTCGAATCGAAGCTCGGATCAGCGATCGTCGGCGGGATCGTTGATAATATTCCGAGCACACACCCGGCCCGCTTCCGTTCACTGTTCGGACATGCGTCGCTTAAAAATATTCACCAGCTATTGAGCCAGCAGTCGGCTGAATCTAACGAAATAATAATACAATATCACTTTGGAGAGTAAAGTCTTTGTCTACAAGCTGTTGAATCATTTATTGGAAATCCTTCCGGAATGATGGAACCTAATGATTAGTTTAATTTAGGCACTGTTCGCACCTTAATCAAACATTTTTCAGTAAAATACATCAGCCCAACATAAATATTCATAACCATATCTGACAAGTATAGCAACAGATCATCGCTGACCCTTGTCACGACAGTGCCCTAATCACAAAGTGTATCAATATTACCCAATAAAAATGTCAAAATCAAATCGGATCCCCCTCCGGGCAATCAGGCAATCTGCTCAGCGACAATACGCTTGTTCCACGACGCCCTTTTTATAGGTCCGGGTAACTAGGGTCACATTTATATAAGGTTTAAAATATAAACACGCAAATGTATGTTGGTGGCGAATTGTCAACTTAATCGTGTAGGTATATAACACATAAGCTTCTCGCTTAATATATTCGTGTTCTTAGTGATGAGATCCTATTTCGTGTCATCACCATCAGCTCATTAAACGTCCCCACCGAGGGGACGACTAGGCCTATGCACCCATTACCTACCCGTAATGGGTGCATAGGCCTAATCGTCCACGCGGGCCCAGTGCGGATTGGACGACTTCACGCACACCCTTGAATCTCTTTGTAGGCATGTGCAAGTTTCCTTACGATGTTTTCATTTACCGTAAGAGCGTCGGATGAACGTAGGTACTATCATGTGTGTTTACATTAAAATGATTGATAAATTTTTTCGTAATGACTCTATTTCTAAATATATGTGGAATAATTTATCGTTTCGTTTAATATAGAAAAATATTGGTGTTAAATTGTTGAGATTGCCTTAGAAACGTTTGAAATGTATCCCTTATATAGTCGGTTCAGACTTTCATAATACTATAATATAACAAATTATATAATATTTTGTCAATAAATGAGCCACGGCTCACCACAGTTCTAACATTAAATCGACTTTATTTAACATTACATAATCAATTTGAATTCACCGATGGAGTGGTAATAACGAGTGACCAAATAAAACCAAGAATCAAAAATTAGATAACAGCGTAAATAGCAGTATGGCCATCCCTTTTTTCCACATATATGTGATAAAGTTAACGATAAAACATTTTATTTATTGTCAATTGTTTTGTGAGATAAGCCTAAACATAAACAGTACGACAGACGACTACTTATGTGTAGTAATTAGTACTGTCTAGTCGATTGGTCTCCTAGTTTAATCGTGTCACAACCGTAGAACTTATACATACATGAGTCACAAAGTGTCGAGTATGCTTCACTCGGCTTCGTTAGTCTAATCTGTATCTGATTGCTAGTGTAATATTCATCAATTACTAAATGTATAGTAGATGACTATTAACGCTTCTTATGAATTAAACAAAGGTGGATGCTAAAATAATCACTGCTGTTTGAGAGTTCGTTAACTCATCGGATGGGTGACCGATCTCGAGATCCTCCGTGGTTCCGTTTTCATGTCAAGCCCTTTTTCCCGGTTACTATCTAAGGATGTTATTCGTTAACATTTAACAAAAAATCTGTTAGCTGTTATATGTGGCAAACCTGTGCCCCTGTGGAAAATCTGTGTGGATAGTGGATTCATCATCATCATCAGCTCATTAAACGTCCCCACCGAGGGGCACGAGCCTACCCGTATAGGGTGATTAGGCCTTAGTCGTCCACGCGGGCCAAGTGCGGATTGGACGACTACACACACTACCTACAACTACACACACCTGGCCGTTGGAGCAGACGAGTTCTGGAGTGGAGACCGCGTCTTGGCAAGCGTAGCGTAGGACGCCCTCCGGCCCGATGGACCGACGACTTGCGGAAGGTCGCTGGTGGGAGCTGGATGAGAAAAGCGGAGGACCGGGATATCTGGCGCAAAATGGGGGAGACCTATGTCCAGCAGTGGACTGCGATAGGTTGAAGAGAGACACACAACCTTCGAATCTCTTCGCAGGTGTGCATGAAGCTTTCCTCACGGTGTTTTCCTTCACCGTAAGAGCGTCGGATAACGTACATATATTTTCGAAAACACATTGGTACGTGTCGGGATTTGAACCTCAGCCCTACCGGTAGGAAGGCGACAGTCCACACCATTGAGCCACCGACGCTCTTTAGCCACCGACGCTCTTTCTATAGTCTCTATAGCTTTATATAGCTCTTTATATAGGACGGATAGTGGATTGCTATAGGTGAAGAGACAAAGCGTCATTGGTTAGCTTAATACTATCAGTCATGGAAACGTTCACTTAAAAAACCTACATGTATTGCAAGAATACCCTTGAGGCTTGAATCACCATGTTCACCAAACCATTCATAAGCTTTTTAGTCCCATGACAGCCGCCTCCTAGCAATGTAAGAATCAAAGAATCCAAACGTCTCAGCATGCATTAATTCATACAGTGCGTACGCCTCATGAATCGTGATTTTAAAACCAGTTACTACAGAAGGCATTCATCAATAAATCGCGGGTTGACAAATCGCGCCATCTGAATAAAAGTTACCTAACTCGAACTTAAAGGTGTTTTACATTTTCTATAATATTACTTTAAAAAACCGTGTGAAGTTTTAGCCTATATAAATTCTAGTAATTCCAGTTAAGAATATAAAATAAAAAATGATAAATAAACTTTTTTGAAAACTTTCAAAAATCTAATAATTTCACCCGCATGAGTAACTTCATCATCATAGCACTTTACATGCTGAGCGTTTTAAGGTAATCGATGCTCCTATTTAACGGCTCATGTATCATAATTTGTCTTTCAGATGTTAAGTTTTTTTTCTTTTTTTCAACATCGGAAAAGAGACTGAGGACAATAACCCCTATTTTAAAACATATTACCCAAAAATACCATTTTTGACTTAGGATCATTTTACTTCCAGGATGCGCAATGTAGAAGCTGACTTACACGTGTATGTTTATCGAACCATTCAACCGTTCGATGATTAGCCGATGCAAAAGGGCAGGGGATATTTTGGTGCGCGTGCCTCACCCCTGACTTGCCACGTGATTATCTCAATTGGAGGGCACGAACCCAATTCCTTACACCTCTTATTGCCTTTGCTGTCGATTGAAATGTACTATTTGTGTTTTCCCGGCTGAGGTATTGTGTCAGACGGGGAATGGTTCTGTGTCTAATGTAGATTGATGAGTTTGACACATTCAAATGTGTTTGTTGTTTTGAGATGTTTGGAAGTGATTGAGAATTAAGTGACATATGTTTAATCTTTAAGACATTCATTTGTCAGTGGGTCAATATTTTAGGTTTTCTTCAAAAAGAGCAGCGTGATGGCGCTAGCGTGATTAAGAGTCATAATTTCACCACGATGATCTTCATCATCAGCTCATTATATGTCTCCACCGAGTGGCACGAGCCTACCCGGTTAGGGTTAGGCCTTAGTAGAACATGCGGACCCAGTGCGGATTCGCGCACTTCACGCACAACATTTGGAACTCTTCATAGACGTGCGCAGGATTCATGACGATGTTTTCCTTCACCGTAAGGACATTGGTTCGTTGCGGGTTTTGCAACTGGGCCTTCCATATAGGAAGGCGACAGTCCACACCAATGAGCCACCGACAAAGATGCCTAACGATATTTAAACAATAAAAAAA
Organism: Leucinodes orbonalis; assembly: GCA_019425675.1. Taxonomy (NCBI): domain Eukaryota; kingdom Metazoa; phylum Arthropoda; class Insecta; order Lepidoptera; family Crambidae; genus Leucinodes; species Leucinodes orbonalis. The sequence goes on along the minus strand of PQWD01005314.1, from coordinate 8,453 downwards.
TTGAGTCCCTAAAAATGTGTCGGTTAATTTTTGTTTAGCTAGATGACGAAAACGATAAGGAAGAAACAAACGAAAAGCAATTGATAAAAAATATTCGTAAAATATGACGAGGAATGTTGATGAGAAAGAGTCAAAAGTCGTCAAAATGGAGTAATTTACGATTATCCAACAGGTTTAGTGTCGGGCGACTACGAGGCGGCGGTATTATTTATTTTATTGCCATTATTTAAGAAAATAAAACATAAATGTTTTCGAAGTGCTTGCAACATTTAGTTGACCTAAATGCAAAGTTAAAATTAACTGGGTACATATGGTGAAATGTCGTCTGACTGTATATGTAAGTATTTATATTGTAGTGAATACAGAAATACCGAATAATTTTAAGCTTATCCTATTTCGTAGCCAACAATGAACTCGTTAGATTTTTAATGTCTATTGATTATGTCAAAATACATTTAAAACGTCCACGTATTGGACGAAGGATACTGTAAAATAATGTCATCATTGAGAGTTTTCGGACCTTAACTCGCCGCGTCGGTAAAGTGCAATCTCGTTTGTAATGCACTTTAAAAACCAAGGCTTGAGCCTTGAACGTTATGTTTCAGGATCCCTTACATCCCTTTTAGTCACAGTATTTGTCAACAATGCCTGTCTCATATTTTAACAGAGCTGTCCTAATGCATAACAATTAAGGCGTAAGAAGCAGCAGATCGGATTAAGACACGCAGACTACTCACAAACTATTACACGTCTCAATTTTAGTTATGTTTTTCCGCATTGCATCTGCGTGGTAGGTTAGTTCTCGATCTTATCATAACTACGAGTATGCTGTGTCCAAAATTCTACGCTCTGCAGAAGAAACTCATCGCCACGCCTGGTTAATTTACCCTGAACCATGAAATTAACTTATTTAATTATAAGATCATCTAATTTTTTTTTTTTGTATATAAGTGAAACTGTATTGTTTGTTTCCCAAATAAATAAGAAATATCCAAATTCCAGCAGTTGTGGCAATGCGAATACCAAAACAAATCAGCATTCTCTTTTGGATTTGTTAATATTGTGAGAATTAACTATCTTTAAACCCCTCACACCGTCTATCTATATAGATACCGACTTTAAAAATTCATGGGAAATCTCTCTAGATCCATTTTATCCTGTAAACGGTCGTATATTCATCAATAGAGCAATGTTATGCCTTAACGGGTCGTTTGTACTGATGCTCGCTTTGACTTGTCACACTATATCAAACGTCACTACTTTTTAACTCGCCCTGATTTATATTTCGGGTAATCCCTGAACTGTCATATGTTACACGGTAGATCTATAGCGGGATGTAAGCTGTTTACTTGCGCTATTAATGCTGACACTCACTATGGGAACATAAACGGGTAGGTGTTCACTGCTGACGTTTGCTTTTTGTTCAGACATCAATGCAAGTGTGATCACGAGACGTTGCAAAACAGCAGGTCAAGTCTAAATAATTTGTATTACATATTTCAATAACATAGTCTAGGATACTGCACACATCTTTCTCCATTTATAAACTGCTTTTGCAGTGGCTTGTTATAGGCTAGATCAATAAAGTAGTCTAACGACCAATTTGAATTTACTACTCGGAAGCAGTAGAGCGTGTTAACTACCAAATAAGCCATCAAGCTAGTCAAAACAAAACATCAGTAAATAATTTATATTCACACTCTGGCATTTTGTTTATCACGAGCTATTGCAAAATAGTGGACCGTGAGCTTTTCGAATGAATAACGATTTGAATTTTTCTGTTGCTATTATCAAAGGCAAACATTCATTCGATTGAGTTATTTTAAATTCTGCAGTTAAAAGTGCAATACAATTTAGGATAAAAAATATTTTTAAGCAATTTAAACTCATTTGATATAGAATACCTGTTAATTAATGAAATTTCAATGTTTTTGAATTTACTGTAAGCAGTTTATTAAAAAAAACTGTTTCATAGGGCGAACCATTCAAGTTGCATGCTCCGTGGATGCGGAAATTTATTTTTATTTATATATAGAGTTGGTGAGTCTCGTCATATCCAGTGATGATTGATGATGGTATCGGCCTTGTAGCGATATTTTACACCTATAATATACTTACTTTAGTAGAACGTAGTTTAACATTGAAATGATCTTAAAATGTGTGAATGTTTATCAGCTCTGTTTGTATAACTGCAATTTCATTAGTGCATTCAAATTGTGAATGAACGCAGAATTGGAAACTCATGTGACAGACATTCTTGTACTGATAACAACAATTCTGGAATTAATGTTAATGTTACTTATACAGTAAGAGTTAATATAAAGACACGACAAAAACATTTACATATTTGTCTTTGTATTTGTGATAGATAAAAATGAATTTATTTGCACATAAAATCACCTTAAAAGGCAAAAATAAAATTGTAAAAATAAGACGGTCTTAATAAAGTTATTCAAGAGAAATTTCTTCCAGGCAACCTTCATTTAGACGATAAAATTTTCTTTATATTGAGATCATATCAACTTCTATGCAATGTGAGCTTGACTAGCATCCTAAAATAAATGTAATAGGACCCATGCATCGCACAGACGTAACTAGGTACTACTTGTAAGTAAAAGTGTTAATGTATCGTGATTATTTACCAAACATAATTGTTCAACAGCGCAGTTTATCGCCACGTACCTACTGATTTTGCGCAATGGTTTACAGATGTACCAGAAGTACCAAATAGTAAGGTTTTGAATGCTCACTTCACTCATTACAATAAAAACCTGTGAGAGCTTACCAAATGCCCGGTGAGTATGTAAAGATCATCAGCAGTAGAAAGGTAATCCAGCAGTGACTATATTACGCCTGATAGTCTAGTCTTTCGCGTTCCGCATTTCCTTTTGTATAGAACTAAATTGTAGATACTTAGCGATCGTCAAAATTAAACCTTTTTTAACTTTTTCGTGAAGGTAATGATTGAGAGGTCCGTTACTTAACCAATAGAATCCGTATATGTTTATTGCGCAATGCTTTCACACGTTCGTGTGCATGAACTTTGTAGGTATAGGTACTATGTACAAAATAGTGAGTAGGTATTATTATTAAATTTCAAATTTCTGGACCCAAGTCCATCTTTTTGCCCGTGGAGCGTTTTAACAAACGTAGATCTGGCGATCTGCCACTATTATATACATACAAGTATATTTTATTTTTGACATTAAATTAGTGGCATTTAGTTAAAGTAGGGTGCCTTTAGTTAAACCTTACCTGTGTGCTATCTGGTTGTTTAATTAAAATAACTTTGATTTAAAAGCAACCTTTAACAGTGATCTTAGATATCACATGTCTAACGAACGTTTATAGTCAACGAACTAGAAATACAAATGATTAATATAGAGAATTCACAACAAATTTGTCATATCGCAGCGGACAGTCAGGGGGCCTTTAATTAGGGGCCGGATATCGTCCTGTTCATAATGAGGCACGCACGAACGCTTTTTATTTTCGTCTGATATAGATAACTGGGTAGGTACTTACGTAAATCGGTATTAGTAAGGTGACTTGCTGGCAACTCGTGCTCATGGGAATCACATCAATTACTATCACACAGATTTAACACAAAAAGTATTGTATTGCGTATTTATTTGCCACAAAAAGGGACTCAAAGTGTATTCCTAAGCACGGAGTGAAATCACAGGCTGACATAGTCACTAAGCGACTTGAGCCTTAATATTAAAACAAAGCACGGAGAGATCGTTATAATCTTTTCCGGCCACCGTGTCACCGACTATTTCGATAGTTATATTATTTGCACAAATTACTGCCGTGAAAAACTAACGTGATAGCCGCTATGAATCTAAAACTGAAAGAAAAATAACTCCTGTGTATTTTTACTGTGAATAAGAACTTTTTACTGGCAGCACATAACATTTGAAATTATCTATCTGTAGAAAAATAATAATGCCTTGTATAAATTTAATGTTATGCAAATGTTTTTGCTAATAAAACAGATTGTATGTTTTAATAAAAAAAAAAAATAATAATGGGTTTTACAGATCATAATTTTCTGAAATAAATAATTCTATTCAAATAAAATGTAAAAAAAGAAGAATTGTTGGAGATATTTGTCTAAACGAGAATGTTATATGAATATTGTTATTGAAATATGTAGTGGATGATATTAATTTGTTCTTTTTAAATTAAATATGTTTAATACAATGTACAATACTTACCATGTTATATGAAGAGCGGGACTGCCTGATACAAGTATATGCGTATACTTAAAAGGCGGTCTCAATCACTTACAGCAAAATGAATTATTGTGAATGTAAATAAACATTTTTTCATTTTCATTTTCATAAGGAACCATATACACATTGTAACGCCAAAGGAAGCTAGTCAAAGCAATAATTAAACAGCGCAATAGTATAGTCATTCCACATCAGGTCATCCTTAGTCCTAACAACCACTTCTGGGAAAGACTTTCCCAAGTATTACACTGTCATCATTATCATCAGCCCATAAAACGTCCCACCGTGGGCATGACCTACCTGTAAAGGGTGGATAGGCGTTAGTCGTCCACGCGGACCCAGCGCGGATTGGCCGGCTTCACGCACTTAAGAATCTCTTCAAAGGCGTGCGCAGGTTTCCTCACGATGTGTTCCTTCGCCGTAAGAGCGTCGGATAACGTACATGTGATTATTGGTACGTGGCTGGAATTGAAAGTGGACCCTTCATCGGAAGGCAACAGTCCATACCATTGAGCCATCGACGCTCTACTTATACTGTAACTTTACCGAAATATATATGTTTAGAGGTTTCGTTTATGAGGTTAAATAATCGCTGAAAACTTATAGATTTGTTTATTTACGCCACCTGAACTTCGATGTGTAGACATAAATTATGATTTAGTTCCGTATGTTTGCCCTAGTAAGCTCATTCATTCATAACATTATTATGATCTCACACGATTTATAGAGTACACTGATGTATGAGTACAAAGAACTACTTTGCAACAAAAAAAACTATTCAACAGTTTTGTATCCATCAACAAATAATACACGAAACACTGTAAATATACTTGAAGTAGTGTTATAAAATAACATAGGTACCTACACGTATATTTTTAGCTCTCTACTTGAAAATGTGCCTTCATACAGAAACGTTTTATTTTGCTTTTAAAATATCCTTTATGCCAACCAAATTCGTGTTATTTTTGTTTTTATACACTTTTACAGGCAAATTAACAACTAAGTAAAATAATATTCAATTCAATTTGTTTTGGAGAAATGATTAAATAAGTTAAATATAGGGAGTCACGCTGTGTCACACGTTTCATATATTACAAATGATACACAAACATACACTTAATTATAAAATTGTACCTGACAGTGCCATGATAGATTTCCATGTGTGTTGCCAGTATATTACGTCAAGTCTATTCTTTATGGCGACACTTCATCTGGCGAAGGTGTTAACGTCATAAAGCTTGACGGTGCCCCTTAAATTACCCCTGAGTTATTAAACACCTACTCGTTTTCTAACTACATTGATGATTTAATAGCTGTATTAATGACTTATTTGTTTATACACGACAAAGTTATATTTGTTGATTGTGTGTAATTTGTTATTAACTCTTAGTACCATATTTTATAAAATGGTAACATAATTTTACCGCTTGGAATTTGATCACTTTTTCACCGTTCTTTGCAGGATAGTATTATATTGAAGATATAGTGGACTCGCTCTCTAATATATTAAAAATGTACAAATAAAAATGAAACCTATGACAAGGTCTTCTGAAAATGTAATTTAATGAGAAAATAATTCTTAAACATTCCGTTTAAATCTAGGTAACTTTTCATATAATGCAAGTCAATCCCTTCAATTTCATTTAAACCCAATCCACTTAACACAACATTGTTTTGTGTGTAACTCATTCGTAAAAAGACGCCTTGTTTTTCGTGTCCGTAAGCTAATGTCGAAACTCATTAGTGCAGCTTAGCGTCAGTGTCACGGGCAGGTTAAAAATAAAAGGAAAAGAAGGGGGCAACTTCGAAAAAGAACTCCGGTTCTAGTTTGATACTCCGAACGGTGAGTTATGATGGATTTATCCAGCGTCTGGCTTCATCGAACTGATACTGGAACTAATTAATAATTTTATATTTGTCGAAAGCCATATCGAGTGGACAGCCCATCAACTTCATTCCATTGTCATAAATAAATAACTCGTAGCAATGGAATGATATATTTTAGTATATACATTCATCATAGCTATTAATTATTATTTGATTAGTATATAAACAACACTATACTTAGTGAGTTATGCAATGCCAATAAATTTCTGCATTAATTGATATTTATTGCGTTTATTCACTAATGGAATGTAGTTTGTTTAACTTGTAAATGGAATTCCATCGTACTGAGTTTGACTTTCTTTATTATTAAACTTTATTTTGCTACAGGTTGTTTTTGTTTTGTATCAGGTCTTTAAGGTGGTTTATTCTGTCTCTTCTTCTGTCTTATCTTCCATGTAAACAGTATACCTCAAATGTCAATATATGTTTGCTAAGAATTAGCTATAAATTGTAGACAAAATGATAAGGAACGGAAAGCAATTAACATATAGTTATCTAAGATATTGGCAAGTTACATAGTTGCTAACTTTATCTAAATACGTATAGGCACAAAATTGAAACAAATTTGATATATTGGACGTGCGAACTTATTCAGTTTCCAATATAATTCCATAGTAAATTTGTACCAACGAACGGTATATGAAACTACAACCTGGTATTCTTAATGTATAATCTAACCTTGAATCCAACGGATTTTGATAGTAGCAGAAAGATCGTTTTGAGAAATAAAGGTGTTTTAAAAAATAATATTATTTTAATGTTTGTGCATTCTGTATGATAATAGCCCTATAACTTTTAAAAATTTTGAGCATTTCTGTTACTCAAATTGTTAAACTATGTGCAAAGTAAATACATTTATTATTAAATAAATAAGCAGAACGTTGAAGCCGGCAATAATTGCCTCATCAAATATCACAGTTAACGTCCCTCGCACAATAAAGGGCTTTTGAAGCTTGATTTTATGGCTCAAAGTGAGGCTAGAATTACGTAGTGTCAAAAAAGACGAGCGTCCACGCTCCAACGAGCTGCGCCTGCGCATCCGGTGGCTACCCCAACCGCGTCGGGCTTGGGGCTGGACACGGAACACCGCTACCGAGTATGGGGGACAACAACTCGGCTCTAATACAATATATCACTGCTCAATTACACTCTTGAAACTAAGCCCTTCTTTGGACTGAGAACTTTTGTTTACTTTTACCAAATGCTTATTTTTTTAAACTTACGTATTTATCAGGTTTACCAACGTCTATGTGCTACATTGGTTCATTAACTGGTGCCATAACCAACAAAATATATCATCACTACATAAAAATAAACGGCTATAATAATGATTTTAAATTGAGTAAAGTATTAATTATCTAGTGACAATTTCACAAACGTAACGAATTCATTGTGCTCCAGATATGCGTATGATTCGAATAATATTGTAGTCATGGAGCCCTCAAAAAATATGTTAACTGCCCTTTACTAGATTGTTTGTCTATAGAAATTACAGCGCCTATATATGTTATTTATGTAATTATACTGACAACCATAGAAAGAATAACGTCAAGAATCCTTAAAGAAGAACTCTATTATTAAGTGACCAATAATTGCGAAACGTACAGTGTACAGGCGAGTCGAAAACTAGACTCGTACTGGCACTGTGTACAATTAAGCTCTTTGCAGGGAACTCAACCCGGGAACACAGTTAAAGCCTGTTTTCCATTTCTATAAGATATACAGGTAATACAGGTACAGTTGTTAACACAAGTGTAAAAAAAATGTTTTATAAACAACAATACGCAACATAATTATTTCACAGTGATAAAATAAATATTATATTTCTAATAAAAAGGTAACAAATACATCAGTAAAAGAGATCTATTGTTACCTTAAATAAATTTACCTTAAATAAGATAACCTTAACAAATGAAGTGGCTCGTTTGGTCAATCATATATAAAAACAATTTGCTGGTGAATCCATTTATCCTAAAAAGCTTCAAAATGTAGGTATATACGATTATTATGTTTTGGTGAAGTTAAACAACATCTCAAGAGAGAGACAACAACAACATCTGGCGACGGTACAGTACCCAGCCTCCTTGGCCATAAACAGTAGCAATCGTTAAGTTAGTAACAGCGGTAAGTGCTAGTAAGACCACAGCTTTACGGCTGCACGCTTATTCCAAAGCTTGAATAGTTTATCACGTGAAAATACTTTCCAATTTCATACTGAAGTATAATTAATTACTCATATTAGACTCTATGTTGCTAAGGTACGTGTAGGATTTCTATTGGAGTACATTTACATAGGCTTTTCTTTGTAAAATTTATTACGAATCTTAC